>JAJHUR010108592.1:0-17049 GCA_027495735.1 Lutjanus campechanus | reverse complement strand
AGTATGAAGCAAAACACTCATAAAGAAAATTACTCTTCATACACAAAACTGAGGTTGCATTTAATATGATTTATGGCCTTTAAGTACAGTATGTACGCTTCCATATTATCTATTTTATTCATCCTGTCAGCACCTAAAATACTGGCATTAAATCATAAAATACGTTGTTTCTGAACAGACGTGCTGTGCGTCATGTGATATATTATCATAATTACATCTTGCGAGGGGGATTTCTTTGTTGTTGTCATCTGAGCAATCGAGGTCAATCTTCTCCTGTCATCCATATATGGAAAACCTCTTAAGTGACTGACTCAAGAGGGCAGTTGCTCAACACGCCCACTCCCCCGATACTTCCACCTCTTAGGCTATATAACAGCTCGCTCGAGCACACAGATACAAATCACATTCAACGAGGAAGCATGAGGTCTTGCAGTCTGTGCGTCGTCCTGAGCCTGGCAGTGGCAGTTTACTGCGTGCCGGTGTCACAAATTACTGTGCAAGATGAAACTTTTGCAGAGGTATGTGTGTTTCCTTTCTGCTCTCACTATTTTGCATTTACGATGTGTTCAAAATGTGCATTTCTGACCTTTTAAGTGTTCTACAAATTCTGATAATCACTCCTGACTACTTGGTATTAAATTCTCACCTTCTCTTGCAGAGCTACCTGAAGAATTTCTTCAACCTTACAGAGGAGAGCGGGCCAAGCATCAGGCGGGGGATCAGCCCTGTGAGCAGGAAGCTGAGTGAGATGCAAAGATTCTTCGGTCTCCAGATCACCGGTACCCTGGATGATGAAACCCTGGAGATGATGAAGAAGCCTCGCTGTGGCGTTCCAGATGACAACATCGCCCGTTTCTCCACTTTTGGAAGAAACCTCAAGTGGGAGAAAAACAGCCTCACCTACAGGTGAATGACCTCAGGAGAGAAAGTGTCTGGAAGAGTAAATGTAGTGAGGATATCTAATAATATTCTTGACTTTTGTTCTGTCCTGCAGGATAGTGAACTACACACCTGACATGTCTGTGTCAGAGGTTGATGACTCCATAGAGAGAGCTCTGCAGGTTTGGGCCAAAGTCACTCCTCTGAGGTTCACGAGGATCCACAGCAGCACAGCTGACATCATGATCTCCTTTGGGCGCCGATGTGAGTAAAAAATACTGTAACTATCACTGGTGGAAGACATATTCAGATCCTCGATTAATCAATTATCAAAACAAATGCAGATTACTTTAATCATTGATTATAATAGATTAATTTGCTAAAAGCTGACTTGCGATTTGAAAATATGACTACATAATGTGTCAGAAATGCATGTCATTTAATCAACACACATTTTTCAAGAACTAAATGCAGGATGTCTCCTGCTCCACCCAGTGCTGGAGGTGCTCAGTGATTCCAAAACTGAAATATTAAATCTGTGCAATAGTTTAACAACAACAAAAGAAATTTCATTATACAAATGAAATAAAATATATTTTAGAAAAATATGAAAGAACATTTATTGTAGCCTCAACAGGCCTTCAAATCAAGCATTAGTATTAGTTAAAAAAAAAAATTAAAAAAAAGTAGTTCTTAGTAGTTTAGCTATTCAGGCTAATCATTAGCTAAATGATTCACATGGTTCTATACTTTGGCAAATCACCAACATGTATAATACACATTTTTAGAACAAGATAAATTTTCTTTGACTTAACAGTTATTATACTTGATCTCTATCCATTACAGTCAGATAGTGAAAGATGATTCCTAAATTTATGGTCATATGACAACAAATGTGCACAGTTGCCTAGAAACAGAAGCTGGGTCATATTTACGAGCTAAATTGTGAAGGTAGTGAATAGGGCAGACTTACGCGACAAGATTTTAACATTAGTCATAATGGTGGTACTAATATTTTGTAAATTGTATATTTTGCTTTGAGGTGGCAGGTGGTGTAAAAAGTTTGGGGAACACTGCTGTAGAACATACTGTTATGTCAGTGACATTTATCCCTTAATGACTGGCATGGCAGCTAGTGTGCAGTTATATAATGTATCACTCAACATAACAAAGAGACAACAATCATTCCACCGCTGACATGCTAGAGCTTGCAGCCATCCTAAAGTTATTTTCTTCCCTTAAGGGTTGAGAGAGTGTTGAAATGTCTGTACTCACCTTAACTCAGGGTCGTGGTTACTATATCCCACAAGGCATGTATACTTAACACATACTTTTGTGTTGTGAAGTACGAGCAGCAACCGCATGTTTTTTTGGTCTTATTTTCAACACCTGACATGAATGTGTTTTTGCCTACAGCACATGGTGATTATTACCCCTTCGATGGTCCTGACGGCACTCTGGCCCACGCCTTCGCCCCGTCTTCTGGTATCGGAGGAGACGCCCATTTTGACGAGGATGAGACCTTCACTTTCCGCTCAAACAGAGGTGAGTTGGTTGAGGTACTTTGGTTGAGTACTTCTACTTCACCACATTTGAGAGGGAGATATACATTCAGAGGGGTGTACATAAGAAGTCAGTACTGCAGCCTACGAGACCAATGACAAGGAATACAGTACCAAGGTGGTTTTCTTGTTGGGTTTGACACCAGGTACACCAGGGCTGAGTCAGTTAATTAGGTGGCTAGCTGTCCAGCTAATCAATCAACTTGCTAATGACATTTTTATTTGTTTAACAGCTGAAGTCACTATACTTTTCAGATGCAGATTTTACATTAAAAATATGATAAGCTTATAAAATACACAACAGGCTGATTGTTAAAAATGTACTTGTAAACCTTCACATGTGTTCTTGGGCCTTTTTGTCATGTTTCAGATGTCTGTGAGTTCTTAGCAACCCCTCCAACTTCTCACGTGGTTTTATTTATTTATTTTTTTCCTCTCCCATTAATCATCTCACTATAAATCATCATTTATCTGGTGGCCCTGTGCAGGGGGGGGGGGTAACCCCTAACTTGGGAAACACTGACCTAAACCATCTAACTGTATATCGTTAATGGTCATTAAAACTAATAGTTATAACTAAACTAGCTCCTCCGAATATTTGAAGAACAGAATCATCTTGAAGAACTGTCACTGTATCTGTATCTGCTGCAGGCTATGTCCTCTTCATGGTGGCTGCCCATGAGTTTGGTCACTCCCTGGGCTTGTCTCACTCTGATGATCCTGGTGCTCTCATGTACCCTACATACTCATACAGAAACCCCGACACCTTCGTTCTGCCCCGGGATGATGTCAAAGGCATCCAGTCTCTCTATGGTCAGTACTAAGTAGCATTGATGCATGTTTGCACATACAGCACTTGAACTAAACCTCGAATAATCCCTTGCATAATCTTTGGTGATGCTATTCAACTGTTTGAGCTTGGAGAGCTTTATAAATGCTTGATTACTCATTTTGTTTAACCTCCAGGTTCAAACCCTGTTAAGGATCCCACTGTAACTGAACCTGAGCGCCCCTCCACCCCTGATGCCTGTGATTCAACCATGGTCTTGGATGCTGTCACCACCCTGCGAGGAGAAATGCTCTTCTTCAAAGACAGGTACTGTGGACACATTGCTTGGGACCCTTGGAGGCCCTATGCAGCCGCAGAGTTTGCGTATAACAAGAAACAGCCCTGGAGTTTACAACAGAATGCTGACATATCAGAATCCAGCGTCATCATGCAGTATGAGGTTTGGCTTATGTACAAAATGGTGATGTTCTTGTGTTCTCAGCTTCTTCTGGCGTAGCTACCCTCAGAGCAACACACCTCAGCAGAGCCTCATCACAAACTTCTGGCCCAGCGCCCCCTCCAGCATCCAGGCTGCTTATGAAAGCCGACAGTCGGACAGAATCTTCCTCTTCAGAGGTACATGTTCTCTTATCTTGTCCTCCCAAGTCACAAATCTGACACCGTTTCAAAGTTTCCCTAAATCAACACTAAGCTAACTTTTCCTTCCTGCAGGTCGTAGAGTGTGGGCCTTCAGAGGCTATGAACCTGTACGTGGCTATCCTAAAAAGCTCACCAGTTTTGGTTTCCCAAGAGGCGTGAGGAAAATCGATGCGGCCCTCTACGATGCGGATTCTGGCAAGGCTCTGTTCTTTGTGGGCGACTATTACTTCAGGTGTGTTGATATATTCATTTCTGATTTCAGTCTGAGCTGTTCCCTTTATTTACCCTCATCAAATGTATCTAATGCCTGTCTGTGTTTTTTCAGTTATGATGAGAATAGACACACTATGGACCAGGGATTCCCCAAGCGGGTGGAGGAGACCTTCTCCGGCCTGTCTGGCAAGGTGACAGCAGCTTTCCAGTACAGAGGTGAGTAGCACTTAAAACTGATCTGAGACCTCAATCTTTTCTTGTTAAGATTTTCATAAGAAGATCAATACCACT
This sequence comes from Lutjanus campechanus, assembly GCA_027495735.1. Classification (NCBI taxonomy): domain Eukaryota; kingdom Metazoa; phylum Chordata; class Actinopteri; order Lutjaniformes; family Lutjanidae; genus Lutjanus; species Lutjanus campechanus. The sequence goes on along the minus strand of JAJHUR010108592.1, from coordinate 12,675 downwards.
CTCATATTGGTCAGTTTAAGTCACAGTGAAACAGCATTTTGAGAGTATCCAGCTTCCATATCATGACATATTTCTGAGTGAAACAGGATAGGCATGCAGGATTTAAACTATGGAAGAGTCAATTTGGTTACGGTCACCTTTTTCTTCATTATTTTTCTAATATTATAGTTTGCTCTTCCTTTGTAAAATATGCGGCTCTGCTCCCAGTAGTCTTGTGCATGCTGTGATTGGTCAGACACTGCAGGCACCACCCCATTTATGTAAACATGCTTATTTTTAGATTGGGAAATCCTGGGTTGATTTACTGAGCTGATAACCAGCCTCGAGTTTATCCTTGATTTCCTTTGTTGGGTTTGGTTCAGCCAGATCACCAAAAGATACCCTGGGTCTGCTGAACCTGCTGCGAACTCACAACAGATACAACCACATGATACACCAGTTGAAACTGATAGGTATACACACCCAAATTACATGGGTAGGTTAGGAAAAGACAGGGGGTGGATGTCAGGATATTACTGGTTAAACTGATTGGTTCAAGCCTATGTCAGCACACTTCCTGTTGAATTTCAAGTACTGCATTTTTCACATGAAGCTTCAGCTAGGTGACTGTTAGCTTACCTAAAAAAAGACAGGGGGAAAACAGCTAGCAGCTAACCTAGCTTATTCCAAAGTCTATCTACCAGCACCTAAATAATTATCACGCTACATTGCAATCTTTTAAACTAATATGCATGCAAAAGCAACAAGTTGTTGTGCTGGATTATTGCTTTGCCAGAAACAGTGACTTGTTGGAGTTTCTTGGAAATGAGTGATAGTTATGTGTTAATAAGTGAGATCTAGAGGTGCTAGTGGGCAGATTTTCTCATCATTTTGTCAGAGTTAGCGGACCTGAATTTTTTGCTAAACTAAGGCGCAAAAGTAGCTCAGTCCTCAAATCCAGCATGGACCACAGCGTGGACTGGTAGTTGGAGAGGTGCCAGTTCACCTCCTGGGCACTGAACCCCTGTGGCACCTGACTATATGTATGTATATGTCTGTGTGCAGCCACCTCCCTCTCTCCAATGCACATCTTTAGGACTTTCTTCCTCCTTCCCCTGGCTCCAGCTTCATATTTAACAGACCGATATGAGAGTGATGTCAAGAGAGCGAATAAGCACGTTTCCCAAAATGCTGAATCATGACTTCGTCAGAGAAACTAAAAGTGAGCCTCTCTTCTGCTCCGTTCTGTTCTGCAGGTTTTACGTACCTCTACAGTGGACCCTACATGTTTGAATATGAACAGAGGACCAAGAGGCTGTTCCGTGTGCTGAGGAACAGCTACTTCTTGCGCTGCACTAACTTCTAGACCAGTGCACTATCGGAGTTGTTTATGATGCCACTCAGAGAGAGAATGAATGTACACTAACAGTGTTAAGATTGTACATTTATATATTCCTTGTACTATTTAGAATTCTAAATATTTTTACAATTTTTCTATCAAATATATTTACATCTGTAGACATACATTATTTAAAGTATACAAGTAAAATTATTTTTTTTAAAATATATTCTACATGTCTGTCATATGTATGAATGTATATATTTATGTTGTGTATGAGACGTTTCAGCCGTCTTAAAATGACATTTTTAATAAAAAAGTTCAATCTGAAAGGCTTTTGCTGGCAGTCAATTTGACAATAAAGGCAGGAATAACAAATATCTAAAAGTAAATCCAAATAATACAACATCAATTCAAAAATCAGCTCCTGTCATGCCTCTCAGGCTCCTCCATACCTCATCATTTGTGTGCATGTAAAACAATACACGTTTCCATTTTGTCAGTGAAGATCAAAATGTGCAGTGAGTGCACTGTTTCTGACATTACTGAAGGTCCTGCTTATTGTAGCTGTGTTGGACAACATATCAACAATCAGTCATTCAAAGATTTGTCACTTTGTCTTCTAAGCAATGGAGAATGTATTTATTGTGAGTGAAACAGTGACACCTCATACAGCCATGTCAATTATATGTGTCCCCTGTGGGTAAAGCCCGAACATGTAGAGAAATTGTTCCCAAAAAAAAGTTAAAGTGATATTCCACCCCAGAATAATAGTCCACTCAATATGTACTCACCCCACATGAGGATGGGTGAAGGATAAAATGTAAAAAAAAAAGAAAAAAAAAGAACACAAAACAAACACAAAATGTCTCATCCTGCTCATGTGGTGTAATCCAATCCAATCCAATATTGCGAGACTTCGTATATCTCGCGATATTTTCACATGTGCATCCATTAAGAGATATACGAAGTCTCGCGATACATAGACGCCATGTTTACATGCTACCTGGGAGGCTACAGTTGACATTTTGGCTAGAAACATGGTGAAAATGGCATCTTTTGTGGTTATATATTTTTTAAACATTTTATCCATGGTCACCATTCACTGCCATTAGCTGCAACCCTGTTTTCTGCTGAAACACCAAGATTGTTTTGTGAACTGAAGATCTTCACCCATCCTCACATCGGCACAGGGGTGAGTACATATTGAGTGGACTATTATTCTGGGTGGAATATCGCTTTAAGGCAGGTGGGAAAAAAAGGGTTTGTTGTTGTAATACTCATTTTGGCCACAGGAGGCTGAAGTGCACCACTGTCCCATGTTCTACCAGGACTAAAAGCATTTCTTCTTTCCTTCCGTTTGAGTTTTATTTGCTCCATGTACTCTAAATATAAGGTACATTTATATATATTTACCATATACCATTGGCCAAAAGAAGGACATGACAACAATGTTAATACAATATATACTAATTAAATCTTTTATCAGGTAAGTCAAAAGAAGTTCAAATCATCAGACAGGAACAAATTAACTCAAATTGGAAATACTACCTGCTGCAGTTAGAAAAGGAGGTTGCGCTTCAACAGTGGGATTCTCAGTGGAGCGCTAGACCCAAAATCTCAAGTCTTCAAGTCAAGAAAGACAAAATACTCACATTTCACTTATTTATTTGGCTCACATCACAATAAACAAACGTTTACGTGTTTTGCCACAAAGCCTTCATCAGAGTGTTTGCAGTACTGTGCAGGTTCCATCTGGTGATATACACAAGGGCAGAGACAACACACAGACCCAATTATTTTACTTTACTTTTTTCATTCTTCAAAATACAGGGAGCAACCACAAATAACCCCATTATATACAACATTAAGCTTCACAAAACATTATTACTGACCATTATTCAATATTGAGACCATACCCTACATGACAATAAAAAACAAAAAACAAAGAAACAAAAATGATGATCCTCACCCAAAAAACATTTTAAGCTACCTGCTGCATGTTTTCAATTACATTTTTTGCAATTAAAACAACATTACATTAGTAAACAATACCATAATAAAACTCAGGAAAACACAAAAGGGCCTTCATGTTGACTCTTGTCTGTCTTGTGTTTTGATGGTTTATATTATTTGTGATCCACACTTTGTTCATGTAGGCCCAAGCTGCTCCAGCTGTTGACCTGATATTACCTCTTCACCCCCTCACCCCCGACTTCCTCTCTTCCCAGTAAAATGATTGTTTATCTTGTTGTCCTGAACAGCCCCATTCAGACATTTACAGGAAGGTTTTATTGCATCATCATGCACCTTTCTCTGCTATTTACAAAACAACCAAAACAGTTTCAGGAAATCTCTGACTAAATTGCAACACAACTCTGCATCCGAGCAGAGCCCGGAGGAAGAATAACACCTGGATTCCTTCTTCTCAGCAGAGTGGAACAATGGGATCATGGAGGCTGCACTGACTGTGAAGATAGTCATGATTGTGACACGCTGTGGACCGCAGGCCGCCCGCTGAAGATAATCACAGCCGTGCTGATATTCAGTCCAGCATCACTTCCTTTCATGTGATATTGCTTTTATACAACAGTACAAGCACCTTTTATTAGTGAACAGTAATAATTAGCAAGATATCATGATTTTTTTTCTTTATTTACTCATTTATTTGGTACAAATATTTACCACAGCTGGATTGAAACTGCAACACAAACATGTTCCTGCATACTAGCATAAAGCTTTCACACCACTTTGTGTACACGTCTACATGTTACCGCAGTAGAGTTCTCCTTCAGTTGTCCTCATGGATCCATTATATGTCTCCAGGCTGTATTCAGCTCACTCAGAATGAATGTTGATGTTTATATTTGTGAGATTTTATGATAGCGGATATGTGACTTTGGCATGATTAGCATGAAGCTGAACTACTACAGTCACTCCCAGAGACTGGGTCGGGGCCCACACATGGATCACAGGAGATTTTATCTGGGTCCCCGAAGACTGTGGAAAAAATTCTGCAAATTATATCTGATTATTAAGATTTATGTCTGCCGTACACTTTTCATAAGACATTTAGAATTTGCATATTGTTTTACTGATGAAAGGACAAAAGCGAGAGCCTGTTAATTCCACTTATTTAGAGTCATTTATGATGTAGACTAAAATGTTTTCCAGATGAGAAGAAATAAAAATAATGAGATGGCCTGTTGACTCAGTCTAAATGCAATTATTTAAGATTTATAAAATATTTAACGTGTGTGTTTAATATGTTTTCAATAACACACATCAATATAATATAAGGTGATGTGGAAATGGCAGTAAGAAAGTGAGTCCCGAGGAAAAAAGTTTGGGAAACACTGCTGCAGACTATATTCATACAAATCATTTCCTAGCGGTGGTAACATGTATGCACAGGTAGCAGAGGTGTTTTCTCTGATCAAAAGCTGTTCAAACTGCTGTTCTTGTATCAACTCTGTGTACTTCCTTCAGATTAAAAAGTATGTGACAACAATCCCACAGTAATAAACCATGAATCTTGTGCAAGACATCTCCTGTCTCCTCCTGTGTCTATGGTCTCTATCTGTTAGTCATTATAACATCAAAGTAGGCTAACGGTTATCAGAAGACTGTAAAGCAGAGTGACACATGTAGTTAAAAGTCCGATTGCTGCTGTATTCTATATCAGCACTCATGGAATGCCTCTCATCCAATCAGATTACTTGACCTACAGCTAACTGTTGTATAATACAATTTAACTTTGTTAGATGCTCACCTCTGATTGGTCAATTACAACATTCTAAGGTCTGTTAGCTGATTGTTGGTAAATGTAACTGACCGTTGTTATGGATGCAGTTCATAGACTCTGGAGGAGCAATAAGATGATTTTTAAATCCATAAAATCATTTCAAAATTCATATTTTCTGTCAAATTATTATTTTTTTTTTGTAAATCCTGTGATAATAATGTACAGTGAGCAGGTCATTAAATAAACCCCTTCAGGGTGATTCAGTACCCTGCTGGTTCCTGTCAGGATCCTGCATCAACCTGTCAGGGTCTATTTCGCAATAATAATCTGCTCTTTGTACATTATGCCTTACATACAGTACATGACTGTGAAATGGACCATTCTGCATAATAAGCATTTTTACTTCTGGTAATTTAAGGGTACTTTGACGCTAATACTGTTGTACTTGTACTCAAGAATTGAATTCAGGACCTTTACATGTTACTTAAGTACAGTGCTTCAACTAAAATGTAGTTAAGTTAATATTTATTTTATTTAAGTAGGGACAATGAACATTAATTCACATGAACAAGCAAGTCCAGTCATGTAAATGTGCCAGATTTATCCATACAGGCTAATTTTCATCTACATTCCCTGGGAGGTTGATGGTATATTTAAAAAAAAAAAAACATTAAAAAATAACATACAAAAGCAAAGAAGCACAGATAAAAGCAGATTCATGGTATGTGTACTATACATACACATACAGGGCACATAACCATATAAAGGAAGCACATAAGCACAGGGCAAAGTACAAAAACGAAGACAACAAGCACAAAACAAGTACAAAACAACATAGAACCAAAGCTCATTAAGGAACACATACAATACAAAAGCACATAAATACTGACATAAAGCATAAGAAAACAAGAACATAATCACTAATCCAGATCATGACAGCATGTTTGATTGTCCAGTAACCACTGTTTTATAACTCTAAAGAATGAGTAAAGAGATGTGATGTTCCTGAGTTCTATGGGTACAGTGTTTCAGGTGAGTGATGCGCGATAGGAAAAGGCAGACCACCCACAGGTGCTCTTTCTGTGTGGTATTTTACAGCCCCCCCTGGTGGTAGCTCTGGTTGATGAATGTTGATTTTGTTGAATCATTTAGCAGAGGGATTGCCAAGCCATGGAGAATTTTACGTACATGTAATCATCAGCAAATTGATTATATTTTCCCTGTTTAAGATATTACGTTTAGCTAAAATTTTGTCATGATGTGAATTTGATTGTTTGTCCAGTGTTTTCAAAGCCTGCTTGTACAGTCTTTCTACTGGTTTTAATGTGGTTCTTCCTGTCTGTGTCCAGCTGGTCACACAGTAGTTCATGTGTGAAAGAATCACTGCAAGTTTTAGGTCTTCATTGTTAGGTTACTTTTAATGTGTCTAAAATTTGTGTTAAACTTGTTACACATTTTAACTCTTTTTTTTCCCTTTATCACTTAAGTTTATATTAAATATCTCATAATAAAATAATAGGGAAATCAGCTTATCATATAACATGTTTTTTTGCGGATGGTGGTCTATAATTACAATGGTCTGTAAGGTCTGTGTAAAACAACTATTTAATAAATTAAGCATGACTTTAGGACAAACAAAAATGATGGCTCCATGTGAGGATATATTTACCTATCTTATTTATTATCTATCCTACATATATATCGTATAATGCAAGGAAAAAGTCAATATTTGTGCAGAATTCTCAACATGTAAAAATGTCATCCTAAAAACATTAATTCATTAATATGTATTCATATAAAAATGTTGGTGTTGAAAGTTTCATGTATCTCTACTTATTATGTAAGACACTATGATAGCATTACTAAAACTACAACACCCACAATGCCCAGCCAACGCTGACGTCAGGGGCACACACCTCTCACTGTGATTGGCTGATGTATTTATCTCTCTGCTGCATGGCTGAAGGTGAAGCGGTGAGAAGTGTTTGAGTCTCCAGTTCAACATGTCTTCCAGCGGACTTTTAAACATGCACGCTCGAATGTGTAAACGCCTGGTAAGTGACGGTGTTGTGTTTGTTGTATTGTTATTTTGCACGTGAATGCTAGTTGTAGCGAAAGTGTGACTAACTGTAAACACAAGGCCCTGCTGGGTAACTTGGAGCAGTTCAGCTAGCAAACAGCTAACCTTTGTATGTCTGCGAAGCGTCCTTCAACAAAGTAAAGTTACATTCTGAAACACCTGTTACAGGTTACTCAGCTGCTTTAGTGAAGATAAAGTTATCTCATGTAGCTGGTTTCATTTTTGCAAACGAGGTCTGCTTCTCAATAAAATAGCAGACGAGAAGCATCTACAACAGTAGCTAAGTGAGCTTATCTGGCAATATTAAAGGCCATAAAAAGGCTTTATTTTATATCAACTTTATTGAAACAGTAGTTTTATTACATCTTGTGTAAATCACGAGTCTCCTATAAAGACGGCGGAGGGACTAAAGGTTGTAGAATACAATATCTTTATTGTCATCGCACAAGTTCAACGATTTTATGTTTAAAACACCTTCCTTATTTGAGGCCAATAAAGAAATATATGGGATGAAACAATAGTTAAAGTAAAATGGCAAAAAGTAATAGTAACGAGCAGTGTAATGCAACCGCTCACATGTGCAAGAAGCAGCAAAACCAGTTTACTACAGGGATGAGGACGTAGATGTCGTTTCTTCACAATCATAAGAGTACAATAGTGAATGAATGTTATTATCCCTTGAGATCTGAGGTTATTAAAAACAGCAGCTGTCATTGTGTAGATGCAGATATTGAACACAGTAACGCAGGGGAGCTGTGTCCCTCCTCGGGGGTTTCACACAGTTTTAGGAGAGGCTCAATGAGTGGAGGTGAAAATATATAACATTTATTACATTAGTTATCAAAAGGAGATTACATGGTGTGACCTAAATGTGGGTGATATGGTTAGTGTTTTCAATAAGTGGACTAGGGCTGCAACTAACAGTTTCATAGTTGAGTAAGTGGTTGATTATTTTCTTGATTAATCAGTTAATAGATGTCTATTGGTCTATGAAATGCCCGAAAATGATGAAAAATCATCAATCATCAATCAATCGGTGTATCCCAGAGTGCAGGATGATGTCATCAATAGTCTTGTTTTGTCCACAACCTAAAGATATTCAGTTTACTCCCCTGGAGAAGTAATGAAACCAGGAAATATTCACATTTAAGAGGCTGAAATCAGATAATTTTGGCTTTTTTCCCCCTTAAACAACTCAAATCAATTATCAAAATAGCAGGCAATTAATTTAATAATTGATTAATGTGTGCAGCTCTACTAAAGACAGACCTTTTTATGTATTTGGTGTAGAGCTGCAATGATTAATTGACCATTAAATTAATTGCCAAGCATGTTTTTGTTGTAAATGTACGTCCAATTCTCTTTCAGCTTCTGAATGTGAATATTTTATGTTTCTAATACTCGTCTCTGAGATTAAACTTCTTCTGGCTTCTGAAGGGAGGCATGCCAGAAAAAAAGTTTGGGAAACATTGGATTAATCAATTACAGAATTAGTTGTTAGTTTTAGCCCTAATTCTGTGTGGTCTGAAGTTACGTAAAATAGCAATATTATGGTATCTGAGTGTCTATGAAATCAAATAACATAATCATGATTCCATGGATATAAAACTGGTGTAGATTGTTTGCTGGTTTAGTGCAGTTAAGTGTGTGCAAAGTAAGTCAGTTGTCAGACCGTTTATGGGAGATGTTATCAAAATCATAATTCTTGAATAATGATTTAAAAATAATTCTTCCCACTAATATCACCAGTCGTATCACAGTTGCAATATCAGTCAAAATAATTACACTTAGATGGTTTTTCAGAATTGTTCAGCTCGAATTCACAGAAGTTATGGCTCTGGTGAAGATGGAAATTTTTTTCCATCTGGGTGTAAGGTTGCAGAAGGCCTTTGTGATAATGACGCACAGGTTGTTCTTTGAGCACCAGTTTACCAGTTCAGCACCTGCACTCTGTTTGATGATTCGTCACTATCAGAGATAAGCCCAATCGCTGTTGTGTCATCTGCAAACATAATGATGATGTTAGTGATGACTGCAGGAACACAGTTGAGTGTGAAGAGGGTCCAGAGGTTGGTACTCAGAATGGTGTGCCAGAACTCAGTGTTATTGTAGAGGACAGGTTGGGACCCTGTCTCACTGCTTGAGGACGCTCTGATACTCTTTTAGTGGAAAAAAAAAAAGATTTTTAAAAGAGGTTTAAAAAAATAATTGAATAAATATCTTGTAAGTGTAACAAGGGTTTTATGTTTTTAACAGCTTTTTTGTTTGTACATCCACATGTAGAAGAAATGTATTGTTTGATATGGACAGTCAGATTTGAAAAGTTTGGATTTTTTCTCACAAATCTGTATATGTGAATTTGAAATTTGGTCAAAAGGTTTAGGGAAATTAAACAAACAGAAGTGTGAACAAAGATTCTTGCCACCAAAATAAATGCACCAGTGTTTTTCTAACATCTCTGCAAAAGGTACAGCTTTGATTTGTCTTTCTTGAGTTTCCACAAGTAATAATTAGTAGGGTAAAACCTGTGAAGCACTTTAAAGGATGTCTCTTTGATAGCGATAACTAAACTCTTTCCCAACAAATGTCTTCAACAAATATGGACCAGTATGATAAGGCCGATAAGATGTACTTTTGAACACACAGCTTTTACCAACAGTTGTTTCCTTTGCATCTGACCGTATAGGGTAATTGCTGTTTCCTTCAAGAAATAATACCCATGTGGAGAGACTAGAGAGACTTCATCAACTATATTGATAATCAATTAATTATTAATATGATTTTAATAAATTTCCCATAATTCTCTGCCTCCAGCTTTTTAAATGTGAATACTTTTTGGTTTCTTAAATCTTCTATGACAATTAACTAAATATCTTTGGGTCTTGAGCAAAACAAGACATTTGAGGGCATCACCTTGGGCTTTGGGAAACACTGATTGGCATTTTTTCACAATTTTCTGACACCTTATAGACCAAACAACTATTAATCAATTAATTGAGAAAATAATCAACTATGAAAATGATCATTAGTTGCAGCCCTGCCAAAGATAATTGAGGAATCCTTTGTTTCAAGAGGGATTTTATAGTGTTGAATAAAATCAACATAATTTAAAGTTGAACATGTTGGTTTATTTGAATAACTGACTCAACAAGTTTTACAGGAAGGTCAAACAGCAATTTGAGCCCCTGTTTGATCATCAAGTTGCTAGCTAATGCTAATCCACCTGCTTGTGTTTGCCTTTATTGTTAGCATAGCTAATGTATCTGTGATGCTAGCTTAAAAGTTGATTAGTATGACAAAATTGTATCAGGAAGCATCGGGTCAAAACAAAGACTTGATTATCAATAGGATCTCATGTACGGAAGATGAATTATTCATGTCATTCTCCTTCCATTGTAGGCTCACAAGTACATCTCTAGAACCTACACATCTCGCCCTTCACTCAATGTAAGTAAACTACAGGAACTGGAATGTCAAATTATCATCTCATTTAAATGTTTGGACTGCACACCATAATGCCGATTTTTAATTCATGGTTTCAGGAAGTCGTCATCGTCAGCGCAGTCCGCACTCCAATGGGCTCCTTCAAAGGCAGCCTGGCAGCAGTACCAGCCACCAAACTGGGCTCCATCGCCATCAAGGGAGCCATAGACAAAGCAGGTGTGTTCACATCGTCCACTTCATTTGTCCTCCACTTGGGGCTCGATATAACATCAGCTGATCATAATCATCACCTCATGTGCGCATGTCTGGTTAAGCTAATGCACTAGATCAGTCATTCCCAGAGACTGGGTCGTGACCCAGAGGAGGGTCACATGACATTATATTTGGGTCACCAATTAAATAAAAGACTATGGAAGAAATTCAGCTAAATTTATGAAGTAGGCTAAAATGCCCAATGCGGTAAAAACAAGAAAGTTGAGAAAACTCAAATTTTTAAGCAAACTTAATTCCTTAGATTTTCATAATTTGAGCCCAAGTCAAACTCTTAAGTTTTGGGGAAAAAAACTAACTAATAATTTGATTGATAATTAACTTTTCTTTTCTTTTTAAATAAGTTTGAATCTTTTCAGTCTCAGACCCCCTTAATTATCTCAGCTAAAGATTATAGGTTGACAAAAGTCTTTCAAAAGTCGCCTTGAAATTTTGAGTTGTCTTCTGCGAGGAAATAAAAACAATGAGAAGGCCTGTTAACTCAGCCTAAATACAATTATGTCTGATTTATAAAGTATTTAACGTGGATATGTAGGCCTCCAGAGACTATACAGCGATGCAGAAATGGCAGTAAAAATGGTCAAGAATGTTCATTTATAGGGAAGCACCTAGGGCTGGGCGGTATGACCCAAAATTCATATCACGGTATAAATTGAATCCCGTCACGGTAACGGTATATATCGCGGTATAAATGTCGCGGTGTAAAACTTATAATGAAAGTAGGGCTGGGTGATATGGCCTAAAATTTATATTGCGGTATAATTTGAAGCATGTGCTGTAACAATATATATTGCGATATAGTCTTTTCTTCTGTATATGTCAAAATGACTGTTTCTGAACATACTCACATAGCAGATACATTGCAGCAGAACAAACACACTTCAAAACCTAGTAAAAATTTTTTTAGTAATTTTGAAGCTGTGTAACGGATCTTTCTCCAAACAATGTAACACAAAATTAAAAACAGTATTTTAGGAAAAGGTTACTATTTATATGCATTTATATATTTAGTATTATTATTGTTAATAGTTTTATTCTTTAATAAAATATTGTGGTGAGAAAAATCCTCACCTTTATTCAGCTCAGTCAATATAATGATCAAACGATGCGGGATATTCATGTTTTTGTATTAATGCAGCAGGATCATTTACATCAGTGTCACTCTGACAGTTTACATCAGTGAGGAGGTTTTAGACCACAGCAGACAACAAACTGCACACAGACACACACCGAGGAGATGAAGAGGAGAGGCAGAGTCTGACTCTTCATCATGAGTTGTAATAATGCAGCGCAGTCACAAACGTTTTTGTGGAGGAGACCAGCGTCACACACGCGACTTCACCCCCCCTCCCTATCCCCCCTCTGCAGCTGGCCTCTCCTGCCGTCTGTTATGATTGATCGCCATGAAATAATTAAGTATTTAAAAATACATAAATCGGACTTGGAGTAAAAAAAAATCACGCACCACAGATGTGCACGTTAATAACACGATTCATGATCATCAAAGTTTTTTATATCAAGTCGACACATCTGTCCATATTCTCACGCTCGCTCGCTCACTCTCTCTCTCTCTGCTCAGACTTATTTTTTACTTTTACCTGGTTTCAGCAGTCGACGTCTCCCTCCTCTTATTCTGTTTCTGTGCGCTGAGCCAGTCGCTTACACAGACAAGCCTGTTTACATTGTCGGGAGACAGAAGCTCGCGTCTTCGCAGCTGTCAGCTGATTCAAACTATTGATCAGGCCAATATAACAGAACGTGCGTTAACGCGCGTTAAAAAAATTAGCGTTAAAAGGAATTTGCATTAACTTTGACAGA
>JAJHUR010108589.1:2446-14983 GCA_027495735.1 Lutjanus campechanus | reverse complement strand
TGGCCACCCGGTGATGCCGTTAGAGACTCCGCCTTAAGACATCTAGCCTTTACTATACATATATATGAATATATGCCACTACCAGATCAATTACCCATTTGTGCATGTGCGGCGGCATCCGCGACGGTAAGTCTACTTGGACAAACTGCCCGAAATGCGTTGCCAGAGACGTTTCAGGGACTTTGAGTCATTCTGCGCTGCAGATGCGTTAATTGCGTTAAAATCTTTAATCAGATTAATCATGATGATGGATTAATCCGCGTTAACGCGTTAATTTTGACAGCCCTAGTTTTTTAATTAATTAATTTCATTAAAAAACATTGCTCCACGTACCACTAGAGGGAGCTCACGTATCACCAGTGGTACACGTACCACAGTTTGAGAATCTAGGATCTAGATAGATAAATAACACTACAGACCAGGGGGTAAAAATATGTATTTTTGATTTGGGGTGAACTGTCCCTTTAATTTGGTCTCTATTGTGTATATATGTTCTTCTGTTTTTTGAAGTTATTGACTGTGTGAAACCTAGAGCTTCACAGAAGCAGGAAATTTGGAACTGGAATAATTTTAGGAAAACCTAAATGTATTAGATATTTAGAATGTCTTGTCTATAACTGCTAAATGTTAAAAGTGAAAAGAGATCATGTGTGTGGAGTTGTCAGGAACATATAAATTTATTTCGGTTGTAATGATCAGGGAAGCGTTCTAATTTCTCTTGGGAACACACAGTTTAACTTAAACACAAAAGCAATTATTAGGATTTCACAACACTGAAGACTCCAGAGATTCTCATTAAAAACAATATTATTTTATTTTGTATTTTATAGGTATTGTTATATACATGGCATAATTTGTGCTTTTTTATTATCAAGAATAAAACCATAAGGGAACACATCAGAAAATTAAACTTTAAACCAGGATTGAATTGTTCTTTTTTTTTTCAGCTGGATATACTGAGAGTTCTACAAAACCAGGAGAGAAGGGCAGGAAAAAGACAGGAAACTAAATAGATAGATAGGTAGATCGATAAATACATAGATTTTTCCAGAGACACTTGCAGATGGTCCACTGAGGGTAGTGTGAACGTTCAGACTGTGATGTGCTTTTACCAACAGCAGCAAAGGCACCTGTGTATCACTTTGTTTTTAAAAAAAGAAAGTACGCCTCAGGGCCTTAATCCAGTTGAGTCCATACACATACAACCAAATACAGTCATTATTTCCTCCAGGGGGAATTTCTGCCACACAAATCTGCTGATTTCTTATGATTTCCAGCCATCGCAGAGGTTGGGTGCCAGGTTAGCCAGCTTGAGGCCATTCACACTGATCCCCCCCCCATCTGAGACTGACTGAATATAAAACACAACCCCACAAAATATTAGTTTGGACCTTCTTGACTTCTTGCTTAGGTTGCAGAACTTTTGGAAGGGGGCAGAGTGTGAGGGAGGAGGGATGTTTTCTTTTTCCTGCACTCTTAGAAATAAAGATGGTAACCAGAACCATAAAGGGTTCTTCAGCTTGTCCCCAGAGGAGGACCCTTTTTGGTTCCAGATAGAACCTTCTATAAAGGTTGGAACCCTTTTAGAGAGTTCTACCTTGAAAACGACATAAAAGGTTATACCTAGAACCATCTGTGAAACGTTCCAAACACAATTCCCCTGGAGAGATTCTGAAGTGGAACCCTGCTATGGTGTAATAACTCCATCTAGAACCCACTTTCCACGGATGGTAACAAGAACCTTCTCCACCGAGAACCCTTTTATCCAGAGCCAGCCAAGGGGTTCTACCGAGAACTCTTTTATATTCTCAGGGTTTTCTCTAGAATCCATCCAGGAGGTTCTACCAAGATCCAGGGAATTCCAGTGAGAACCCTTTTATACTTCAAGGGTTTTATCTAGAGTCCACCCAGAGGGTTCTACTGAGAAACCTTTTATATTCAGTGTTTTATCTAAGGATCACGGGATTTATCTAGAGCCAGCCAAGGGGTTCTACCAAGAACCCTTTTCTATTCCAAGGGTTTTATCAAGAACCCACCCAGAGGGTTCTACTGAGAACCTTTTTATATTCCAAGGGATTTAATCTAGAGTCCACCCATGAGGTTTCATTGAGAACCATTTTATATTCCAAGGTTTTATCAAGAACCCAGCCAGAGGGTTCTACCAAGAACCCTTTTATATTCCAAGGGTTTTATCTAGAACTCACCCAGGAGCTTCTACCGAGGACCCTTTTATATTCTAAAGGTTTTATGTAACCCCTTGGAAGAAAATGTTCTTAAAGGATTGTTTAAATCCTTGAGGAACTTTTCTGTCAAGGGTTCTTTGGATGAAAAGAGTTCATAATGGAACGCCTAGTCTTACAAAGAACCCTTGATGAACACTTTCTTTTAAAAAAAAGGGGTTCTTCAAAAGCAGATTGTTCCAGATAGAATCTCATCCCTTCAGGAGGAACCCTTATTTCTAAGAGTGCGATATTCGCTTGTTTGGATGAGACCAAAGAGAGAAGAAATAACAAATAAGATGATGTGACAACATCAAGATGTGTCATTGGTGTGTGATGAGTACAGGGGTGAAAGACAAGATTGAGAGATAGGATAAGAAATATTAAGCAATTTAACCCCTGAAAAGAAAACAGAGGGCTGTTAGGAGGCTGAGCACGAAGTAATGAGAGGTAAGAATGCTGCGGTAAAGATGGAAGAAAAAAAAGAGTAACAGCAAGGAGCGGGAACGTCTCTCAATGACAGAAAACAGACATGACTGAGAGGAGCAAGAGGAGCAGAAAGGTCATGCAAAAAGACTGAAAACGTCTGACAGACAAGGAACACGGGATGAAGATGTATAATACTCCATAACAAGACCAAAATTGGTCGCTGACTGCTGCCTCTGCCTGACTGGAGGTTTGGCCCCATTCCATAAAATGATCTGTCCTCTATAGCACCCACCTGAACCTTAATTTAACGTGAAGGCTATTTTGCACCGCATGCAGCACAGCAGCGTTATGTATGCAGCACGTCAAGCTGCTGTGGTGTCATTTTACACCACCAACTGCTGTACAAGGAGAAGAAAGAAACCCTTGCTACATTGATAGCTCCAACGCAGATGGCAACTGCACTCTTCAACATCTTTTTTATGGTTGTCCTTATAAAGCAGGTTCTGCAGGTCATAGAGCTCTTTATCTTTCTCCGCCTCGACCGTCAGTCTTTCCTCGTCCATTTCTCAACTGAATTAACTCGGCTAGTGGATGACAACAAACGGGATGCGCTGTGAGTAGGGCGTATTTGGTTGCTACGGCGTTTGAGGGTGGTTGCTAAGCAGCGTGAACGGGGGACAACTGCAAGAGGGAAGTCCTGGCAAGAAAAAAGGTGAATCAATCCTGCCCCCAATTAGCTCAAGTGTACAACACTTTAAAAAATTTCTAATTCAAACAGTACCTCCACAAATTAAGACAGGAAAGGTACATATTCATGTTCATTTTTGGACAGGAAAAATACAGGAAACACCCATAAGAAAAAAAATGTGCAGGAAATCATTTTAAAGCAATTTTATATGTGTTTAAACACTATTTTTTGTGCTGCAGCAGCCTTGCAGCACGCAGGAATGCATACTGCAAGCCTGCTGCAGCCACAACATGCTGCTTTCACATCTGGAGTAATTATAGGCTACCCATTAGCATTCTAATGAACGTAGTTTGGCTGCTGGAGATGCAGCCCTGCAGACGTACAGCACTCGTGCTGCATATGTGCTGCATGTGGTGTAAAATGACAGTAAGTGTTAACTCGCCTTCCTCTTCTTTTTCATAATTCCATTTGCTTTCTGTCTCTGACAAAAAAAAGCATCATATGCGCGGACAGAATGACTCCTGAGAGACGGAAACTAAAGGATGTGAGTACAGACTGTGAGGGAGGAGAAACCCTGCATCTGGTACAGCTGTGATGGTTAGTAAAAATGATTTTTAAAACCAGTCCGTTAGAGGAAAGCAGATAGAACAATGTTTTCTGTTTTTGTTTTTTTTTAACCAGATCGGTGGAAGAAAGTGGATAGGCAGATTTCTTTACCAGTCCAGTGCAAGTCGATGCATAGACAGACCAAAATTACTAGAGCTTAGAGAAAAGATAAAGGACAGGAGCAAAATGTGGAAAGATAAAGGATCACATAGATGTCGAAGGGGGAAAAAAAACAGGATAAAGAGAGATAAGAAGTAAACTGAAACTGAAAAAACAAAACAAAAGTAGATGTGGAAAATCTGAAAATATATAGGGGGGGATCGAGCTGGTGAATGCAAGGTTGAAGCACAATTATTTGCATTAGTTATCCTATGAAAAGTGGGGTCGGAGAGCATATTCACTATTGGGTGTAGATTAATGCGGGAGGGTCACACGTCAACGTTTGGGTTGAGAGACTAGAGGGGGAGGAGGGGGAAGGCCTTTCTGGTATAGATTGGTCCGTTAGCTAGCCTTAGCTTCCCACTAGACTAAACCATGGTCTGATTTACTTGTTAAGCTACCCACAGGGCTAAACCAAAGTCCGCACCGATGTCTGTAAGCCAACTGAGTCCTTGTCCGTGTCCCTGCCGGCCAGTTTGCAGTTCGTCGCCGTATCTGTTTATCCTAACAAAAGCAGGTGCATGTTTTCCAGGACATTTTGATCAAACAGTGAACTCACTTTTATTGTAAGAGAGTTTCACGTTCTCAGGAAACCCCCCCTGAATATAATCCTTGTGACTTTCAGAAACCATCACGGCAGCAATTCAACAATGGCAACGACAGCCAACAAGAGTGGAGACTGTCCTTCCATGTTCATGAGCGGTCATAGCGTCGTACCCACCAGCTAACCTTGTTGGCTTTTGCTTCCCGCCAAGTCATCCCATCCTCTTGACTAGCATTAGCTACTGACCAATCCATATTAATTTGGTCGGTGAGCTGGCTTTTCACCAAGCTCTAGTCCACGTTGAGTCAGTCCTTTAGCTGGCATTAGCATCACACCAAGCCACAGTCCACATTGATTTGGTCTGGTAGCGAGCATTAGCTTCCTGCCGAGCTGTAATCCATGTGATTCGATCGGGTTAACGGACATGAACATCCCGCCATGCTACAATCCATGTTGATTCGGTCTGTAAGCTGGCGTTAGCTTCCACACCAAGCCGTAATCCACGTCGATTCAGTCCGTTGGCTAGCATTAGCTTCAAACTCTAATAGTCCATATGTCCCGGGTGTCTGTCGACCTCCCGCTTTCAGCTCCAGAGACAAAAGTTACTGGTGGTTTGGCAGGTGGAGCCTTTCTCAGCCGGGGACAGGTAGAGCTTGCCGTTAGCGCAGGCGCACAGCTCGTACACAGTCTGTTTGGTGTAGGTGGTACCTGCCGGCGCTCCCTCCAGGGGGTCCACAGCACTGCCGAGGGGAACGTTGCCCAGCCTGATGGTGTTGGCATCTAGAAAGATCTGTGGACAGAGAGAGGTGATTTAGAAAACTCTGAATTTGAAAGAAACGGATAGAAAGCAAATAAAAAGAAAGCAAAGAACAAAGACAACAAAATTATAACACATGAAAATGGATACACAGAAGTTGATGAAACAGCTGTAGGGGACTGAGCTTTCATGGACTGTCTTGGCGCCTGAAATAAAAACGCAGGAAAAACAGAAGGGGAGAAAGTTACGTTTTCCAAAAAAGCTGAAAAGAAACTGAGGTTGTGGATACAGAGAAAGAGAGAGCACATCGCCGTAGGGGATGAATATACTCTCTGTGGTCGACTGGGGTTGTCATCAAGAAAGATCTACGGAGACAGAGAGGGAATTTCTATTTAGAACGAGTCTCTTTTGATGAAGAGGCAGAGTGGGAGTGAACGAGGCAGAGGGCAGGATAGGTGGAGAGAAAAGCGAGGGAATCAGTGGGAGAGGAGTGAGGGTAAGACGAAGAGACAGGGAAAGACAGACACAAGGGAAAGCATGCAGCAACAAAGAAATATACACCGCAAACAAAGACCGCTTCTACAGCAGCTAATTCAACGCTATATCATTCTTGAGCATAGGGACAAAATCTGAGTTTTGATTGAACTCTTGGTTATTATTACACTTGTAACAGGTTATGATTTGATTTTTCATTAAATGTTTTAAAGTTGCTCAGAGCTCTCTTAATGCTAATCCAAATATGCATCTAAAAAAAATAATTCTTTGATTCAGAAGGGCTATGGAGTTCAAATGTGATGGTTGGGACACATCTGATAGAAATATTATTTAATACAGTATTTCTTTTATTACTTTTATTGCACCATGTACCACTTCAGAAAATATTGAGCTCTTCAAGTACCACCTTTCTCTTTTGCACCATTTTGTACTAGCGGGACATTTCACCATCAATTCTTAATTAGCCACTAGCACTTGATTTTGATAGTATTTTATGTTTTTCAAGTAATAAAAAAAAACACTGTACCACTAGAGGGAGCCTGGGCAGTGCTTGAGCATTTCTAAAACCAGGAAGTGAGACAGGGGTCTGGGTCGGGTATAGCTAAACCATTTTATGCCTGATTACATCATGTTTTTTGTAAAAATCTGACAGAGTTGACAGAAATCTGAACACAGCTTTAAAGAGACATTTTCATGAAATATCAATTTTAAAACAAAGATCATTATAATAGTACATTTTCATACCCATATTATCAGTAGGTATTGTTAGTTTTAGATTTTTATATCGTTTCTTGTGAATTCTTGTCTGGAAAAAGGGTGTTTTATGGCACAGAGCAAGTTTAGAGAAAAAAAAAAACACTTGGAATTAGAGTGTAGGTATTAATCATTTTTGAAGTGTTTCTTTTTCGTTGGTAGAACATAATTTGTCCCATTTCTCAAGAATGGATGATTTATTATCATATTCTCCTCCAAACAAGTTAAAAAAAAATCAGCAAAACTGATTAGATCACTTAGCAAATTTTATAAAGATGCTTTTAGTGATTTTTTTGTGGAATATTTCATAGAGACAAGTGGCTACATTTAAGAAAAAGGCGAGAAGAAGGCATCATCCTTCAGATAAAATCAGGCAGCTTATTAAGATAAAACAAGTACAAGTAAAAGAAAACACTTGATATCAGACTTTATCTCCACAGAGGAGTAAAGATATCTCTTTAGTCGTTTTTGCAGCGCTTGGACTTCGATGTTTTCACTGACTGAGAGGTTTCCGTCAATGATTTCCAATGCAAGTGGATCTTTTAGGCACCTGGGGGAGTCTCAATCAGTTTAAGCTGAGGGGGGTTCAAGGGGTTCGCTTTTAATGGCGGCCATTGGATTTCACAGATCGTGTGCCCTGTCGAGAAAACACATGCAGTGCACTAAACAAACAATGACTTAAAGGTCACTTACTGAAACAAAAAGCTACACCCACCCTAACTTAGGATAGATCTGTCCATTAAGGCATTAAGAGTGGAGGATGCAGGGCAGAGGCCTCATTTATAAAAATGTTCTTAGATTTGTACTTGAACTTCAGGTTTGAGCCTGAAGAAACCATGGGTGAAACACATCGTTCGCTCCAAATAAAATCACAGTAAGTCAGTTCAGTGTGCGCTGGTTTATGTTGATGATTTTATCTGAGATGCTCCTGCGGCCGACCAGTGCCTGACTCTTGAGACTGGCTGTGCAGGCTGTGAGTTCTGTTTACTTAACATAATAATAACTTCTGCTTTGATCGTAAGACAATTTTATAAATGAGGCCCCTGGATCAGCAACCGGAGCGGGCAAGGCCCCGGGTTTACTGTGTGTCAGATGGTTTGTGGTAAACCCACTAAGAGAAAATTAATGTGGGAAAATGACCTTCATTATTTCAGCTGATATTGTACTTTAAAAGGTATTCTTAAATCTCCAATGCATAAACTCACAAAAATAATACTTTTCGATCATCACCTACAACCCTCCATAAGTGTGTATCTGTGGGTCCCACCCTCCACCCACTCATGCTTTTTTATTTTGCTGTGCTCGGGATGCTTCACCAACTCAAAACGTCTGTGTTTGACATCCTGGGAATGAGACTCAACAATCAACTGTCGTTCTAAACCGCAGCTGACAAATCCTACAGATTCAACCTTTAATCACATCACCACAGAGTCATTGAAACCACTGCAATCTAAACCTGTGCCTGGACAGCGATCCAGTATCAATGGTTATAGGTAAAACACAATAAAGCTGGCATGCGTAGTCTCCTGTGTGCACTGTACTTGATAGGCACACAAAGGATTTTTCTTTCTTTTTTTTTAACTTTTGCTTTATTTAAAGAATCAATAGAATTTGTCCAAGCTGTTTGAAAACGCATCAGAAAGACAGTTTATTGTCATGTTTCATTTCCAGGACATCAAATACCGACATTTTGGGTTGGTAAAGCATCCAGAGCGCAGAAAAACAGTGGACCATAGTGATGAGTGTAAGGAATGATGTTTCTGTGTGTACATCTATATTTATCCATCTTTATTCCTTCAACTGAGAATTCTCTTGAGATTTTCCTGGGAGACGTGGTCAAAATGGCATAAAGTAGTAGTACTACATATGGCACTATTTATATTCTTTACAACATACAGAACACTTGACTTGAATGTAAAGTATTTATTATGGGTCAAAGACATTTTTGACATACATAATAATCCGGCCTATTCTTTACATTTATTTGTTCAGCTGTGTTGTCCTTGTTCTTAGCAGTTAAGTCTATTCTTACATGAAAGAGTCAAATTCCTTGTATGTACACACACACACTTAGAAAGCTGATTCTGATCCCGATAATTGGTTAGATACACAATACACAGAAAACAGGAGGAGGGGAGGATTGGTGGGAGGCCCTCTGTCGGATTAATCCAGACATGGGAAAATGAGAAGCATTAAGAAGAAAGAAAATGAGGCCCTGTGTCCACCAAAATGTTTTTTTTTCCCACCTGAAAACAACAGGCACGGTTTGGAAAACAGTCACCTGGGGGCTTTGGTTTTACTGTTTATTGTTGCAATTTTGTTCCTGCATTTATTTTAAATTTATTCATTTATTTTAATTATTCTTTCCTTGTTTGTATGTTTCCTGTCTGTTGTTTTAGTTTTGCGAGTTGAGTTTAGCTCAGTGCAGAGTAGACACTCAGCGCCCTCTCAGCGTGGACGTTTGTTGCAGAATGTAAATATGCATCATTGGAAACAATTCAAAAACTAGGTTGGCCTCAAGAGAAAAAAGGTCTTGGTGGACACAGCCCCAACGAGAGCAAAGAGAGTGGACTAAAGTTAAGCTACTTTTTAAAGTTGAGACAACTGTCAATGAGAATGAGAGACTATCCTATAAAGTGATGGAGAACTAAATGAAAAGGAGAGATGAAGAAAGATATGGACACAGGCCCCGAGAGACAGAAGTGATTTCCCTGTTCTTCAAAGACCTGCACTTCTCTTTTCCTCTCACTCCTAATCATCTACCCCCATCTCTATCCCCCCCTCGCTGACCCTCACTCCTGCCTGCGTTCCTTCAGTCCTCTCCTGTCATCTTCACACTGATACAAGCTGAGTATCAAATGAGAATCGCTCCACAGTCTTGGTTTTTATTGGCTGCTTCGCCGGCTTATTTATTTACTCTTCAATCGTCAGTGTTCAAGAAAGCTGCTCTCTTGCTTTCCCCCTCTCTCTCTTCTCTCTCTCTCTCTCTCTCTCTCTCTCTCTCACACACACATACACCCCAAGGCCAGACTATAATCTCAGCAGAGATCTGTATCCCCATTATACATGTTCTTCATTTCAGAAATAAGGAGAAGGGAAGTGAAGAAGTGTGTGGGAAAACAGCGATGAGAGCAAAAAAGACAAGAAAATGAGAGGAAGAGATGAAAGGATGAGAGAAGGACGGCAGAGAGAGAAAAGATATCAAATCAGAAGTGGCTGGGAGAGGATGGGGGGGTCATAAAGAGAGGGAGATAAGATGAGCGAAAGAAAAAAGGAGAGGAAAGGAATGAGGGATTCAGATACCCCAACAGCGAGGAACCAATTAGTATAACTAATGATTTCACATTGGCTGACGGGGCACATCTCGATCTGTATAAACAACATCCACACATACACTACACACACACACACACACACACTTTCTGCATGATGGAGCAGAGCAGAGGTATGCTTATGTTGCCTTTAAATATCTGTGAAGTTAAAAGCAGTACATCTATTAGCCATTAACCTGGAGACAGATAGGCAGGTAACCAGAGTAGTGAGACGGGACTGAGGGAACCTTAAAAGTGGTGTCATCTTTACAGCAACAGCCCAGATACTCAAACTCTATAAAGTCTCCTGTATTATTACTTTCCATTCTCACACCTAAAGGCTCATAAGTGTTTAATAATAGTGATGAGACATTTAGTCGATTAATGAATTGAGTGGTTCATGGAAATTGATTGATACAGTTTTGATGATCAGGAAAAGGTCCAATACACAAATCCTACCACTCTTGACATGAGGGTTGATAGCAGGTCTAATCTTAAATCTTAGGCTAATGGCTCTTTTCCATACACAGAGCTGGCCTGGCTCAACTTGGTTTGACTCAGCACGCAAGCCCAGCATGGCAGGGGCTTGTATTTCCATTACAACAGTGCTACCCACTTGAAGGTGTGTGTTTTAACTGAGGATGAGCTTGAGGAAGCTCAAATTGTGCGGCTGTAAAGCAGGGGAAAAACCATTCATATACACACGCCGTTTCCTTAAATTCTTCACAATAAAAGCCCTGCGTTGTTTCATTATTTAAATGCAGCGAGCTGAAAGTGATGATGGAAAATGCAGTTTGGCACGGTACAGTTTGGCTTGGTGTGGCCAAAAGTGCCAGTGGAAAAGGCCCATAAGAGAACTGTTAGCTGGGGGCTAAGAGAGCTTTCACACATGGCACAATCCTAGCATATTCCAAAGTATGTAAACTCCAACTTTAGTTTAGGGCTTGCTGGCCATGCACCAGAGCAGGGATAGCCCCGAGTTTGTGGGGTTATCCCCTGAAAATGGACTAGACCTGGGGCTAAAAGATGCCAATGTGAAACAAGGCTAAAAAAAAAAAAAGAGTAGTCACATTAGTTCATATTAGTTGGTGTACCAACAAACTTGTAACCCAAGACTAAAGGGGCTAAGTTAGCTCAAGGTTAACTCTTAGCCCAGGGTTAAGGATAGCCCAGAACTAAGAATATGCGGTGAGAGAAGCCCTCAAGTGGGCAAACCCCGACTTTAGCCTCAGACTTGCTGACCCTCCTCCAGAGCAGGGTTAGCCCTGAGTTTGTGGTGTTATACATTGAAAAATCAACTCATCCCAGGACTATAAAGTGGCAGTGTGAAACCGGGCTAAAAGAGCAGAACAGTCACAGATCATTTGAAAATGTTAACATAAGTTGGTGTACCAACAGACTTGTAACCCAGGGCTAGTAGAAATGCAGTGTGAATCATATAGCCCTACAGCTTAACCCTGGCTTAACGATATGTCTGGGAAAAGTTAGTCCAAGGCTAACTCATAGCCCAGAGCTAAAAATATGCAGATGCTGGCGCAACCCTGGCAAGTTCCTCAAAGGCTTTTCATACTGCATATTCTTAGACCAAGGCTAAGCGTTAACCTTGGGCTAATATAGCCTCTTTTCACACACATATTGTTAAGCCAGGGAAAACTGCTACTTTTTTTCATGATTTTAAGACTTCATTTTATATACTTAGTGATTTTTAATCATTCAAATTTGGCTGGATGGTTAATAACATGTTTCTCTGGTGTGACAAACTCTGGACACACATTTGTTGCTGCTTTACAAGACCTTTAAAATAGATCCTTTAGAGCCTATAGGAACATTAGAAGGATTATGGAGCTGTTATGTAAATATTACAGAGCTCTTGTTCGTCTCTATAGATATAAAACAGCTGCCTACTTGTGCATTATCTTCATAATGGTCTTGTTTCCACACAGGATTCAGACCCAACAAGGTTTTGTTTCAGCTCCTCAGTTATTAAAAAATAAATAATCCAAAACAAAAAAACAAAAGAGGGAGCACAGTGAGCCTCTTTGAAGCGACTGTGCACAGCTATCTCATTAGCCCGCCGTGCCCATTGGTTTTAATGAGACATACAGCAGTAATATTGACAATAAGAGACAATGAAAAAGGAAAATGTGCACTTCTCTCCCCGCGTGCTGGGCAAAGGAAAATACCACACTACATCTCTAAATGTCAAGGTATGCCTTTAACAGGTCCCTGGTGCACACCTGTCATCCTTCCTTTGGCTCCCCAATAAAAGCTGCCAGGGCTCAGTTACAGCCTCGCAGAGGAAAGGACTCAGTCACGGTTGGCAACATATCCCCAATCTAATTCCAACAGCCGGCTCGCCATGGCAACGAAAAAACCTAAAATGAACTTGGGCACGGCCATGGGACGGGAGCACGAGGAGAGGTGCATGTTTATGTGAGCAAATGCCAATGAAATTACTGGTTTCTCTTCCATAACACTGGAAACATCGTGGCAACAAGCTGAGGGAGCAGAGGAAGAAGGGGAGGGCGGAGGGAAGAGAATGGAGTAAAGATGGAGATGGGGAGGCAAACAAGGAG
>JAJHUR010108586.1:1831-12400 GCA_027495735.1 Lutjanus campechanus | reverse complement strand
CTACAGGCCAGGGGGAAAATATGTATTTTTGATTTTGGGGTGAACTGTCCCTTTAAGTCTGGCATCTGGCCTCCTGAATGGCAGCTTCAGGCACTTCTTCATTAGTTTCACCACTCTCCCCCTGCTATGAAGGCTGCAGCACCACCAGGGATATAAATAAATCATTCAAAGAAACTCCTCAATTAAATAACATAAAATTATACAATAAAAAAAGACTTCAAGAAATCAAAATTAATGACAGAAATTAAATTTATACACATCTATTCAAATAAATCAAAAATATTTAAGATTTTCTGAGGAGACACTTGATTCATGTGCTACAGTTTCACATTTACTTCCATTGATCTCTCACTTCCAAAGGAGAGAAACCACAACACTGAACCAGAGACAGTGTGACATGCTCAAAGTGCGCCCTCCACTGGACGTTGTGTTAACTGCAGCTGTAGTCACAGGAGCAGCTGTGGTAGATTCTCTAACCTGTCCCACGCATGTCCCCACATTTCCTACTCCGTCCACAGCTGCCAGCTCCACACTCTGCGAGCAGCAGGAGGCGGTGTAGGTCACCACTGTGATGTTCTCGCCTCCTGCCCCGGCCACCATGCTGGTGTTGAGGGTACCGTTACCTTGGCGGATGGTGACGCTCGCGATGCCGGTTCCGTTGATGCCATCGGTGAGATTAGCGATGAACTCCCACTGGGAGGAAGCGCAGAGCGATGAAGACGATGGACAGCTGGTTGATGAACTGACTTCCTGGCACACTGGGCGGGTAACATCTGTCACCTGGAGACACAGAAATAGAAAAGATGGGAAAGATGAAGAAACAAAACCAGAATGGGATATTTAACTATAAAAGAAGGAATCTGTCTGTCTGTCTGTCTGTCTGTCTGTCTGTCCTTTGATTTTCTTGACAACCATTTGTCCAACTGACTTCAAACGTTGGGGGTGTATTGCTGAGGACACAAGGGAATGCGTTGTCATTGCACAATATGTCTTTTCTGCTGCTAGGGGTCTCTCTCACATCAAAACTAACAAAAGACTGTTTAAACAACCACTGTTGCTGTTGAAAATCTCTATTACATGACTCAGGCAGAAATCATGTTAATGGACGTGGTAATGTTAAAGTTTTATTCAAATTATGTTTTGTCACATTCATCGACTTACTTCCTCTCTCTTACTTCTCCGTTATAGCAGGGATCTGCAACCTTTACTCTCAAAAGATTCATTTTTGGCCAAAAAAAGACAGAAAACTCTTTCTGGAGCCACAATTATTTCTATATTTTCCCCTGAAGACTTCTCTTTCTTTGGGATTTGGCAATCATAGCTAGACTATGGAGGCTCAAGACTAGCCACCGGCAAAATTTGGAGGAAAAGGCGCCAAACCTTAGATGTGCAAAGCACATTTTAGTTGATTGATATGCCTTTATTGTAATGGCATGATCATGTTTGACCTTAAAGTCTTACTGCAAGTCTTAAGGTCTAACATGGCTGTGACAATAAAGACATTTTAATTGTTTTAAAAGAGAGTGCTATGGAGTTTTTTGGCGATTTTTGAGTATATGTGTCCAGGAAGGGCTCCTACGCAAAGATATTTTGATTCACACATTTTTACAATTGGAGAATGCAAGAATCTTTTGTCAAAGCCACAGGGAGCCACTAGAGAGAGGCAATAGAGCTGCATGTGGCTCTGGAGCTGCAGGTTACAGAACCCTGTGTTACAGCAACTTGCTAGCAATGGTAAGCAGGAAACACATTACCATGTTAAAAAAAAATTAAGGATTTCTCTGTAATTGAAAATTGTTGGATACATTTGGGATAATGTAACAGTTCAATGTAGACATTTTAATACAGAAATGTTACATATTAGAGCTTTAAATTTGATGAAATTTGCCCAGATGGTGGCACTATGAACTTAATGTCTTTTCACCTGATTCATATATATCTAAGACACAAAATAACAAAACTTTTTTCCCCCCTAGATTCTGTGGTTCCAGATAAATCTATCCAAATAAGCCACACCCATTTGCATCTTGATTGATTTTTAATATTGTGCACATCTGTTTTTTGGCTCTCCTCCCACTAATTTGGTACAGATCACTCCCAAACCAGATTTTTTATATTCCATACAGTTGTGCTATAGCTGGCCCTCAGAGTTTGCTCAAATGTTGTGACCAGGACTTATATCACAAAAAACATGTCATATCTCCTGAGCCTTTTGTGCTACTGCAACCAAATTTGGTGGACATGTTCACCTGCTCCAGGCATGGCCTGGAGGAACAGGCATGACCCCCTAACAGCAGTGCAAGAGGCAATACTGGCAGCCAAGCAACTGACCCTTCGCTAAGCTCCACCCAACAGCAACTGTCCAATCATATCTTAGCAACCTCAACTAGAGCTGTCAAGCTTTTCATTTCTCTACATGTTGTCCCTCTGCTTCCTTTACCTACGTTAGAGTGTGAGTAATACATGAGTGTATTTCTGTCATCTATAATGTAGATATACCTGCTGTATTTCACCATCCGACCAAGGTTAGCTGAGATGTAAGCTAGCTTTAGCCTCAGTCATTTAGCATTAACGTTATACCATGTGCGCAGCTGTCAGGTAACTTAACATTTATACTTTCAGAGTTCCTGTTTTAAAATGTGTCAGATGGAAACATTAAAACTTTAGCTGGAGACAGACTTTTCCGCAGACTCAAGGAGTTAGTGATAGCTTACATCAGTCAGCTACACTTATGAAATCTGCTTTTGAGTCATTATTTTAGCCGACAAAATCCTTAGACTTAGCAACAGTAACTAAGGAGGGTGGGGCTTAGCGAAGGGTCAGTTGGTCCATTTCGAATGAGCATGCATTTGAAACAGGCATGTCCTAAATGGGCAATTCTCACATCATTAATTATAACAACAAACTTTTACACATTACACTGAAAAAAGAGAACTGTTGAACCAACTGAAAAAAATAGTTAAATTCACATCACAAATAAATTAAGTTGTTTCAAATAATTTTGAAAGCTATTGTTGAAATTGTTAACTTGATTTGAAAAAACTTAATACATCTGTGAACTTTTTTTTGTCAGTGTACAACCACACTGAAAAATGTGTGGTAACCAAAATTTACTTCGATAATGGTTAAGACACAAATGAATCAGTTTTTTTCAAATCAAGTTAAAAAGTTAGATAGAAATTTAAAATATGAATTCATTTGTGTTTTTTTTTAAGTTGGTCTAAGTTGGTGTTAGCACCACTAACACCTCAAATCAATGAAAACAAATGGCCAAAGTAGGAAACTTCTTTCTGTCACATAAATGGAGGATGGTTACCCAGCATCTGTCCTTTGGTCTCATTTGTGTGCAGTCACCATACATTATCTATTTAACCATAGTTCTGCATAACTGACTTTATAGTGATTTATTGCACATACGGTACAAAACATTATCTTCTTCTCTCACTTTTCATTGCTTTTATTTTAGGCAAGTACAGTTATCTTACCCTGGCAGCCACAGAAAACCTGAGGACAGCGTAGTTGATGTCGGTGGCTGCTGCATTCTCCGCCTCGATGGTGAGGGTCACGTCTGTTCCAGATGCAGCGCTGGCGGGTACCGTTAAGGTCACGGTGCCATTGGCGCTGCCTCCGCTGCCCGTTGCTATGGTGATGGTGCTGGGTGCGGTTGAGGCATAGCTGCGGTCGTTGTTGGCTCGCACCGTGAATGTCCCAGTCGCTGAGTCGTTAACAACTCCGCCGGTGGTTGTGGCGACGGTAAAAGGGATGGAGACTGTGGAGCCTGGTTCTATGTTGGTGTTGTTGGCTTGGGCCTAATAAAGTGAGGGCAAAGTATGGCAAAATATGGTTATAAGTATGTTTTTGTTTTGTATGTGATTAAATGTTGGCGGGTGTGCGTTTGCATCATAGTCGCCTTGAGTGGAACATTGATGAAACGATATAAATTAATATGAAAATTATTTATCATCTACCTTATATGTATGGCAACAATGGCAAACCAAAACAAGCTTGAATCATGAGGCTAATGCATCATGTGTTCAGGCCAGTTTGTTTTTATATTTCTGATCAATCATCAATCTAAAAATCAATTTTTACATGTGATTTGAATGGCAGTGAAGCCAGTCAGTCCATCACTTTACTCCAGACTAAAATATTTCTTTTTTTGATAAATCGGTGGTAAAAATTTCCCAGAGGATGAAGCCTAGTGCATACTTACCAACCCTCCTGATTTTCCTATCAGACTCCCAATTTTCACTACCCTTTCCCCATTTCCTCCCAGGATCACAATTGTCCTATATTTCTCAAAATATCTGACAAATTTTCACACTTTCTTTTCCTTTTCATCATTCCAACCTGCTTCTGGCACTCTACAGCATGTATGAACCCTAAAAAAAACTCGAAAAGTCTGTTGTTTCCACTCAGACAACAATACAGCTACACCAAACCAGACTTCCTGTGAAGAATTTCCGTTTCTTAAGGAAAGTTCTAACGGATTTTGAAAATCTTAGTTTATGCCCAAGATTTATGCTAATGCTAGAAGGACGAATGGTAAAAATCGTATTAAAAGTATTGGAGTTATTGTCATTCTTTAAAAGTTACCAGAATGCAGGAAACATTTTTGAGGTCTCAGGTTTAGCAAATATGGCCTAGTGACTCATGAAAACCCCATTTCTCCTGTGAGGATGTGTGATTTTTGAGTTTAATGTCTTGGCAACAATTGGGTGAGTCTACATGAAATTTGGTACAAATGTTTGTTACTATAAGGATGCATTAATGCCTTTGGTGATCCTCTACCATCACCCTGATGATGGCACTTTCTTTAAGGTCAGAATTTTGTCAAAACATTTCAATTTCTGACCAAACTAATGGCATTCAGCTCACCATCAGCATTTTTTTGTGTTTAGTGCTAGTTAGCTAATGTAAGCAGCAACACACTGAACTAAGATAGACAGAGAACATAGTAGAAATGCATTTTATACTAACAACAGCATGTTAGTATCAACCTCACAGACACACGAGCATGGCTGTCTGAGCACTGGCCAATGGCCATATTGGCCAGTGGCCAATAGATGATAATATTAAATAGGTTCAAATCCTATTTAATAAACAATCTATGGTTGAAGCGAGTACTTTCTCCCAGTCCACTCTTTTCAAGACTCGGGAAGCTCGGGCAGGCTGCAGAAACACTGCAGGAGAGCAGGACGTTCACAACAAGCTGTTGCCCATTATCCTGAAAACAAGAGCCCACTGTTCTGGAAATACACACTCTGGACTTTTGTGGCTGCCTGTCTTACTGCCTGTGTTGTGGTAAATGGTGTTGCGTCATAGGCTGTTAGAGTCAACAGCCTCTGAAGGTCACAGAACATTCATGAAAGCATAATACAATATATTTATCAAACATGTATAGACACTACCATATCTTATCCCCTTTGAGAGACATTAATGCATCAATCACTCAATCAACACCTTGATCAATACAAGTTCCCTCATGACCCCCATGCTCCTTGTTGCTGCCAGATGCTGTATTTTTTTGCATTTTGTTGCATCACAATGATATCGTCTGGTGTAGTAACTGGCTCTAGTGAACCCAAAGGTGCCAGAATAGCAATTTGACTTCTTGCTGCCGTTTATCTTTTATGACATCATCATTTCCTTTCCGGTGTGCTTGATACTTGATTATGGCAAGTTTAGTAGGTTGCATCATTGCTGAAATGAGCTCAGTGATTTGTTTCAGATGTTGGATTGGAGTCCCGTCTGTCGGAGTCCCAACCCTGCATGGTTGCCTAGATGGTCCTTATAACAGGATCCACCCACATAGTATGTTACACCTGCATTTAGCAATGGATTTGACTCCAAGTCTGGTCTCAGCTTGGTGTACTTCATTCACGTGGTTGATCTTTAAAGCTGAGTGGGATAACATCTGCAGGATTTGTTGTTGCACACATTTTAATTGTAATGTCTGGACAAGTCAATAGGGGCATGTATAGTAAACATCCAACCTGTGTCAACACAAATCTTCCTCAATTCATCAACTCCGAGATCTTGTGGTGTCTGTGTATTGTCAATGGGTACCCCATTGTTATTATTGATGCTTTTTCATATGCATAGTGTACAGCAGCTAGACCCTGAAAGCACGGTGGCCATCCTTGGCCGAAGTTATCTAGTTTTGCACTGTAGCATGCGATTGGTTGCTTTCGATGACCATGGCATGTTTCCTGCATTAAGACTGCAGATGCGTACATGTAATGTCGGTTGGACACATATAGTAGAAATAGTTTATCATAGTTGAGTGTTGCTAGGGCTGGAGCTGTTTGCATTTCCTGTTTCATGCTTTCAAATGCTATCATGGCATCATTTGTCCAGCACAGATGTGCTTTTAACGACTGATTCCCTGCCTCTTTGATCAGTTCTCTGAGTGGAATGGTTTTGATGGCATAATCTTCAATCCAGTCAGAACTGAAGCCCACTAACCCAAGAAATGTCATTAATCCCCCTACATTACGTGGTTACGGTACCTTGCTCACTCCTTCCAAGTGCGAGGGAGCCACTGATACAGTTCCTTGTGAGATCACCCTTATCACCCCCAAGTACTCAACCTGAGCTTGGCAGTACTGCATTTTAGCTTAAGATGCTTTGTGTCCTCCTGCTAATCTCTGAAGCAGTTTGATTGAGTCTTGGTGACAGTCATCTAATGTTGGGGAACAAATCAACAGGTCATCCACATACTGTATCAGTATGCTGTTGAGCATGAGGTCTTCAAGGTCGTGTTTTACTATCTGGTTCAAAATTCCTCCCTGTTTCCCTTTTATTGTGTGTTCTGTTGTTAACTCAGTGGTTACACCTTGTGTTGATTCTTCCCACTGCTTCTCATAGATTTTACTGCATGATGAATGACAGTATATGGTGCAGGACTCTTACTGGCAATGATCCTCCCCTGTAGGATTCTCTGTGCACCACTAGTAACCATGGTTTGGACCCACCCAAGGATTGATTTGGCCTGTTCGTCTGTGTTGGCCTGACTGGCCCTATCAATCCCTCGACCTCCAACTGGGAGACAGGTTTGGCCATGGGTTCCCTGGACAGTCTTGGTGATTGTGTCCAGATTGACTACATCCCCAGCAGGTTCCCGGTGGGCCTCGGGTAGTTCCTCCGTCTGAGGCCCTCCTATGAGGTTGTGCTGGTGCTCGTCTTGTAGTTGGGACCTGTTGTTGGTTTCTTTGTTCTTGTGCATAAACATTAATGATTGAAGGTACTTGTGCGGGAGGGGCAGGCGGGTGTGTCGCCTCGAGGCAGGACTTTTTTCTTGTTTTTAAATCAGACACTTCATGAAGTTGCAGTTGCATCAAATTTCTCTGAATGTCTCTTTACTGTTCCTTCCACCTTGCCTCATCTTTTCTGCATTTCTCAATAGCATGTATCACATGATCACAGAACTCTCTGTGGAATTTTGATGCGAGTCCTGAAACATCCTTCAACTTGCTTTTCACTGGAGTCGACATGGCATTGATCACAGAAGCTCTGAACAGTGTGGTCAACAGAGGACTGCTTTCAGCTTCCTCCTCTGTCTCCTCCACATTTTTAACTGACAGCTGATGTATGCCGCCAGATTTTCAGTGTGTGAGAGAGAGAGGCTCGCCTTTTAAGGGTTTTGGTGTCTATTTTGACTGATATTCTTTCCGCAAGCCCCCGCATATTTTAGCTCGATATGAGTTAAATTCAGTTCTATCGGTCATTGGGTTTGTCATCCATGCATTGTCGCTCAGTCATAGAATATTTTTCATGGCCGGAATCCCCATTACTCTGACCCAAAGTGCTTTAATGTCCCCCAGGGACAGCATCTTTCCCATTGTCTCTTCCTCAAATGCTTTAATCCACTGACTTGTTCCCTCATGGATGTCGGGAAGCTCATGAAGGTCAAGCGTTTGCCATGATTTTACTGTCCCTCTGTCCCCTCTATTAGTATGGAAAACTGTCCTGGATCAGTGTAATATTGTGGACGTCCTATGCCTGGTCTTAATCTTAGGTCATATTCTCTTTTATCACTTTAAACTTTCTTAGCTTCCTTCTTGTTTGTTGTAAATCTAAGACATCCTCCCACTATCTCTCTCTTTTCTACTTCCTGTTCCTGTCCACCGCTAGCTTCCTGTACTTCATTTACTGTCTGAATTTTGTTATTGTGTGTTCCCACCTGTGGTTTATTATCTTCTGTCTGTACAGCTTTCTTTCCCTCCCCACTTCTACAGTCTTGGTTTTGGGCTGATGTTCTTGTTGTGGTTGTCCTCCTCCTTTACCTCTAAGGGTCTGATTTATTTCCTCAAAACAATCTACTGGTTTCTTTGTAGTTTTTGGATTCTCCTTTTTCCTTTCAGTGCTGCAATATTTTGGAATTAGTTTCTCTTTACTCTTTCTCTCTTTCCTCCCGCATAGAAGGGTTGGGGAGGGCTAGGAAATGTCACCATTGTTGATGTCACCATCCTCTGAAATCCAAACACTTCTCTGTTTGTTCTTTTTCTTTTGTTTTTCTCTGAACTCTTTAAGTTTTGCTCTAAATTGGACACCTTCATCATTGAACACTTTTAAGGTTGTTAGTTCTTTCTCTTATTTTGTCGCTTTTTGCTTTTGTCTCTTGGCTTGTAGTCTTTTCTTTGACGATCCATATCCTCGCACAGACTTACATCAAATGTGCCTTCTTTTGGCCAGCAAGGATCTAAACCTTACGTTTTTCTCATTTCTCAGATAACTTTTTATGTCTTAAATTTGGTCTGGATACATTCCCAAAATGATTAGAGGTGGTGCTTCCTATCTGCTGAGGCCTAAATTACCCTTTTGGTGAGAGGTTGTTGTACTGCTGTTGTACTACTTGATTTGTTTAAACTGATGTGATCAGATATTATTCAAAAATGTGGACTTTAGTTTCAGGATGTGGCTACTATTGTTTTGTAAGTGCTAATGGTCCAGAATCTATCTTGTGCTCAGATGGAGGGACAGTTTGTGTTTCTGTAGAGTAAGAACTAGTTTAGCTTCACACTAATTCTTCTCTTTAATTTGTTTGTTAGTTGTCTCAGTACATTAGCACTTTCTATAGTTTCAATTATATAGTTTCTCAACATAGCATCAGGCAGCACAGTACGTTTATCCCTCGATATTGGACATCATCAGCATTGACACAATTTACATCAGTAATAGACTTAATTGATCAACCTGAACAGGAAAGGATACAAAACATTAACAGCATATCAATTTATTAACAATGTTATATTTAATGACAATCTAATGCTGAAGCTTAAATGGTTACTCTGCTGTACTGTTAAAAGCATGCTACCGCACAGGCCTCTGCACCAACACGCTATTAATAGCCTTCTCACAGACTTTATAGGAGCACGGTGGGAGGGGTAAGGACCACCTCCTGAAAGTCCTCCTCTGCACAATCCCAAGTCACTCAGTTCCAGTTTAGACAACAGTTATTACACACCGACAAATCAGCTTTTCCCTTGCAACAGGTCTGTCTCAGAATCCAGTTACATTAAACACCTCAATCACAATAAAACATCAACACACTACAACATGCACTCTTTCAGCGAGATCTACTGTGCCAAAGAGCAATTTACTACTCCGATGTCCACTGTTCAACTTATGCACAGCGTCATACAGACCGAAACTTCACCAACACCAATGATCAAGTTCAGTGTACCCACCACTTCACCACCACTTCGGTTCAGAGAGCTTCACAATTTCACAGTCAGCATAACAGCATATGGCAAAAATCAGCAACCGAAATGATTCACTTTAACACTAGAGGGAACATTCAAACATCAACTGTATTGTAATTTATTTTCACTGAGATACTTAACTTGTGGATTTTGGAAAACGCCTTTCTTCTCTCTCCTCGGCACTCACACTCAGTGAGACTTTGGTGTCCTGTCAACACCACAGCCTCACACACCCACTCAGCAGGAAAATATTAAATTTTACTCTTACTAATTTGCAATTTTACTATGAGTAATTTCACAGCACTTTCGGCAATATACATCATTGCACAGCAATGTACAGTACTTCACACAAATATAACACTCAGGCACTCAGCCAGCATCATTCACACTTTCACTCTTGTAATCGTCGTGTATTTTTTTATACTACGTCCTGCTTCTCTAGAGTTTTATATTGTGGTTAGACTTATCAATTGCTCCTATATTGTGCCTGTTTGTTGACTTCAGGCTTATTTGACTGCATTGACTATTGGTCAACCAGATCTCTCATAGGAACTACAAGTATTTTCAGAGTACGCACCCTAACATTGTACAGGAAAACTGCTTTATTGCACTTTTATCCTGCGTCTATTTGGTTTGTTACTCCTTATCTAGTGAACTGCTTCATATATAAATCTTTAGATAAACCTTTTTACCCTGTAGTGGCCTTTCCTGAGCTCTAGAAGAGCTAATTAGCAGGTTTTAAGACTTACAGTGGCTTGCAAAAGTACTCATACCCCTTGAACTTTTCCACATTTTGTCACATTACACACCACAAACATAAATATATTTTATTGGAATTTTATGTGAAAGACCAACACAAAGT
>JAJHUR010108578.1:1715-14150 GCA_027495735.1 Lutjanus campechanus | reverse complement strand
GTGACCAATTTTGGCATTTTTATTTTTTAATCAGTCCGAGAGGACGACGGCATCCGCGATTGATTAATGATCAATCTGCCCCCCCTCTCACCTGTTCGCTCTGTTCTGTGAAGGTCTGACAGTTTCTGACAGAAACACAGACTCTCCTGTTTAATACGGTTGTTTAATCTGCACAGCTGGTTGGTGTCGGTGTCATTCAGCATCACGTTAGTTTCGACTGTTTTAATAAACTCCGTCATTATCATCAAGTCTCCTCCACATGCAGCTTCTCTGCTGCTGAAAACTGAATCGCAGTAGCAGCAGCAGTGGAAACGTGAGTTTATTTACTACTAAGAAGTTCGTATATTTAACTGTTGAAATTAAATCCGCGGTAACTGGCTAGTTGTTGTAGCGGGTAAACTGGCATGTCGCGATACTGTACTCAAGGGATCATGTCTGCGCTGAGTTAATGCGCAAAGGGTTGAAACAGCGCTCGTCAGGTCCGCTGACGGCAAGGTTTCTTTTGCTAGTTACTGTGATTTTAAACACAAGTTGTTGTTCACAATGTATCGTTTTTCACGGGAAAAATAAGGTGCGTCCCTGGGACGCATGGATAGTGAATTTACTGCGTCCTTTCAGATTTTAATGCGTCAGAGACGCAGGACGCGTACCTAGCAACATCACTGGCTATCATTTGGTTCATGTGGTAGATTTGTGTCTAGTGGCATCACACTTCTCTGTGCAGTATTTTCACTCTGAAAAGTACATAGTCACCACTGCAATTCATTGTTTGAAATGTGTTGCAGACTATGTGGATTAAGTGGCTTCATGTGGTGTTATCTGTGTTTGTTCTCCAGGTATTACGGCAGACATTCCCCCAACACACATTCCTGATGAATGGGCTCATCCATGGTGTCAAGGTAAGACTTCCATACACACAAAAAGAATAACTGGGTTCAATATTCTGTCTCTCATAACTGCATTATAACAGTAAAACATGCAAGTTGACAAGACACAGCCCTTCTCACATGTTAGCAAGTTATCTCTGGTCTTTTATTGACATTATCTCAAGAGCAAGCAATATCTGCATGTTTGAAATGTAGCCTAATGACTTTAAATTAATGGTAGAAAGAACATTTATCTGCACTGTGTAGTTGTTTTATTTTTCACAAAGAATAAATATAAAATAATTTTTTGCTGTTATACTTGTGCAGTCTTCTGACATTTTGTTAGTCACAGAGCCACACAGTGAGACATGCCAGCAGCCATGTGCTTTTTGTGTTATAAGTGGTAAAGGTGTTGTTAAGTAACATTCTTCTTCAGCACTGCGAGTTTGTATTGGTTTTGGAAGATTTGCTGAGCGTGTGTGCTCTTGTTAAGTGATGCCCAGCTTGACACTAATTCAGTGACATGTTAACACCTGCAAGCTGGTCAGTAGCCACAGCAGCTTCCCCAGCTGGCCACAGAAAAGCTTTTTGAAGCACCCTCAAGGGTGAAGTGCCTCAAGTGCACCTTGACTGTCTTTACTCAGGGAGAAGAAGGTGGGTCTGAAGATAGTTGCAGAGCACAGATTTTCTTTTTTCTTGTCATTATGGCCTTGTTCAGACTACCAGATTGCACCCAGATTGATTTCTATAATGTCTAGCCAACAAAAAACACATGAAATACACTTCTTTAAAAATCAGATCCAAGCCACATTTAGAGGTGGTCTGAAATGTGATTCCAATCAGATATATTATAGATGACTCTCAGTCCAGCCAATCGAATCATATTTTAAAAGTTAATTTTACAAGTGTGCTGTTTCTTGCAATGCGGCACAAAACATCAAATCCAGAGTTATGGAAGTGCATCAGAGCGACCATGCAATGCGTGCAGATATGTTGGTGATGTCTGGAAACACAATTCTGATTTGATCACTTGCAAGTAACAGTGTGGACAGCCTGTCTTACATAGATCTGATTTGATAAACAAATCTGATTTGCCTGCAGTCTGAACAAAGCCTATGGCTGCTGTCATGTCGACAAAGAACTTTGTTAAACACTGATCAAGAAATAAATCAGTCTGCAAATAAAATAAGATGTTCTGAAGCTAAGCTGAGATGACAGATCTATTACTGACCACCACAAACCACTTATTACAGTCTGTTGTCTGTATGTCAGTGCAATGGATTGATTTGGTTTGTTTGTTTTATCAAGCCAAAAAGAAAAAAATGTGTATTTCATGACAAAAATACATTATTTCATATATTTTAGCAAGATAAAACCATTTGAAAGATCACCTCTGTTGTCTGGCTTTTCTCCATGCCCTCCTCTTTAAACCAGATCTCACACCAGCAGTGCTTAGATGCTTTGTCACTGTCTTGTTTTCTCTGGCATCATGTCTTAGTTTAGAGACTTTTTTTCCAGTATGCCAGCTACAGGAGCTTGGCGATATGTAACTTACAGTCCATAAAAAAAAATTTAATTTCCCAAACAATAAAAAAAAAAAACTTTAAGGATATTGGTTGCCTTTGTGTCAGATTGACTTTAGAGGACAAACTAAAGCTAAAATGTGCCTGGTGTTAATTTTCCACTTGAGTCAGCCCAAAGGGCAGTTTTCTGCATATATTATAGTTACATTTTGTACATTGCCCTCGACCAAACCTGCAAGTTTAAAACCTGGCTCTGTTGACAGAGTGTGTGCATATATTTGAATCACAATCCCTGTGAATGTCTAGTCGTAGCTTCGCTCAAGTTATCCATTTACCACACTTTTCTGATGCACCCACCACTCATTCTGTCCCATCTCTCGCTCTCTCTTTCCAGGGCCTATTATCATTTCTCAGTGCTCCCCTGATTGGAGCGTTGTCAGATGTATGGGGACGCAAGTCCTTCTTGCTGCTTACAGTCTTCTTCACATGTGCGCCCATTCCACTGATGAAGATCAGCCCATGGTGAGTGCTCAACACGGACAACTCTTTACAGTTATTCAGTCTTGGTTTTTAGCCAAAAGGCTGTAACATCATACCTGCTGGCATGTAGGCAGAATCCAACCCTTTAACTCCCTCAATCTGGGGCTTTGATCATTTATAAAGATGGGGAAAAAAAGTTTAGCGTTGTATATTTACTGTTTCAGTTTCTGTTTCAATAATGTTTATTGTAAAATGTTCTCCTCCATCACATATCTTTGTCAGGTGTTTGATAACCACATTTAAGGAATCATTGCAGAAAATGTTTGTTTATATTCTACATGAATAATAATAATTATCATTATAATGTTTTAATTATTATAATCAAATGTTTTATGTATTTAAATTGCTAACTTGACAGGTCAGACATAAATTATAATGCAATTAAATACAACAACAGAATAAACTCCAGCTCTGAAATTAGTAAGTTAACATTATAAACTTCACAAAGGTAGGATTAAAAAAGTAAAAACATTTAGTTTGAGCCCTTTTAGTTTGTCTGTGCTGACAAGCCAAACTCTTTCCTTCTTTCAGGTGGTACTTTGCCGTCATCTCCATGTCTGGTGTCTTCGCAGTCACCTTCTCTGTGATCTTTGCGTATGTGGCAGATATCACACAGGAGCATGAGAGGAGCACAGCATATGGTTTGGTAAGGAGATGATTGAGCAAACAGAGCCCTGTTAAATTATGTGTCTTTAAAAACCACTGGAATTATTCTGTAATCCAAGGGGGCATTTATCAGGGAAGAATCATGCCTGTATTTGTTAATCATTTTTAAAACTGACAGTTCTTAACCAAGGAGTCAAACAGTCAAAAAAACTTCATGAAAGGACAGATCAATTACGTCCTGTTTTGCTTACCTCAGCTCTGCTTCTCCCTCCCTCCAGGTATCAGCTACCTTTGCCGCCAGCCTGGTTACGAGCCCAGCCATTGGAGCATACCTGTCTGTGGCCTACGGGGACACCTTGGTGGTGATCCTGGCCACAGCCATTGCTCTGCTCGACATCTGTTTCATCCTGGTGGCTGTACCGGAGTCTCTGCCAGAGAAGATGAGGCCAGCGTCATGGGGAGCACCCATCTCCTGGGAGCAGGCAGACCCCTTCGCTGTGAGTAATAACATGATGCTCTTTGTTGATCATTTTCCATCAGTAATGACCCAGTATTATACACAGTATTTTTTTTTCAACTAAACACCAGTTGATTGCAGTGTGTTCTTTCAGCTATTAAGTGTTTTATTGGAATAAAGACATATTTGCCTAGATAATCATTTAAGGTTAAGCTGATGGCAGCTCAGCACAGAAACACAGTCAGAGAAACAAAAAGAGAGAGCTTTGTTCTAATAAACTGTACCTTAAGAAGATTCTTACTTGATTTGATAAACTTTTGCTGAAGTTTTGGCAGAAAAGGACTGTTTTTTCCCCTCATCTCATCCACTGGATGCATGTTAAGAAGGAATGGCTAATGTGAACAAGAGGAATGATAACAGCATGCAAAACCTGTTTCAAAGTACATAAGGGCTTATGAATATTGTTTGAAGACAGACTTGTAAAAATGTCAACCTATCCTTTTAATGCAGAGTTCATTTCAGTACCACCCATGGTATTCAGAGACACTTACTGTATACTGACATAAATATGTGTGTGTATATTAAAGCTCTAGTTTTCATCTATAACTTCAGCAGCTTGACAGTTAAAATAATCATGTCGATAATGGCAGGACACTGGCCAGCAGATGTGTCTTTTATTAAAAGACACATCTCCTAAAATTGGCAGACACTGGTTAAGTCAGCATGACACTGACATTGCTCATGTCTGGAATTATAAAGCTGTGCAACAAGTTAATTTTTTTTCTTGCTGTTCTCTTGGCCAGTCTCTACGTAAGGTGGGCCAGGACTCCACGGTGCTCCTCATCTGTATCACAGTGTTTCTCTCCTACCTCCCTGAGGCCGGCCAGTACTCCAGTTTCTTCCTCTATCTCAAACAGGTAACACTCTGCTCTCCCTGATTACACATGGCCACAAAATGACTGGATGATGCACACAAACATCATTTGGAGACATCATGTACACAGCATGTAGTAGCACCTACCGAGCCAAATATAACATTGACTTGTTAGTTATGGATTCCATTGTAAGCTCTTAACAGTCAACACCAACAGCTCCTTTGTCTCTGGGTATTAGATGTTTGAGAGTAAAGTGGATGGGAAAATTTTGCTATTTGGAATCTAAGATTTTTTTAGGTGAAGTTCTGTTTGTTAAAGAGAGATTTTGGATTATTTCAACTGGGGCTGTATGAGGTACTTGTCGATAGTCAGTGTATTAGCTACAATAGATGGCGGTCAGCATGCCCCCAGTTTGGAGAAGCAGAGAGGAGTACTGGTGTAGGAAGCTAAACAATGAACTGCTGTAGACAGGGTCAGCAGCAAAATGTCTTTTAGCTACTTAAAAATGGGCCGCCTAAAAAAATCAATATCAGGTAAAGTGTAGCCTATGTTAAAGGGATAGTTCACCCAAAAATGAAAATCCGGTCATTATCTGCTCAACCTCATGCTGATTGAAGGTCTAGTTAAGTTTTCTCCCCAAAACACTGCTGGAATCTCACAGAAAAACAGTGAAAAACTAAACCCAACCTTCAGTCGGCATGAGGATGAGTAGATAAAGACTGAATTTTTCATTTGGGGATGAACTATCCCTTTTAAGAATATTTTTGCGGCTTTACCTTTCCATTAGACTGCCTTTTCTGCTGGGAAACCAATGTTACATAAGACAAATATTTGTCATCAAAGCAAGCAAAACCTTAAGC
This sequence comes from Lutjanus campechanus, assembly GCA_027495735.1. Lineage (NCBI taxonomy): Eukaryota > Metazoa > Chordata > Actinopteri > Lutjaniformes > Lutjanidae > Lutjanus > Lutjanus campechanus. Next base: position 8,423 of record JAJHUR010108578.1, on the reverse strand, counting down.
AAAAACAGTAATTTTATGTTGTAGAACACAGTAGTTGGTGGTCTAGTGCTGCCTCTATCCGTTAGTTGTTGTTTTTTTCATATTGTGTGGCTTCGGTAAATCTGAAGTAACCTTTTAAAACACTGAAGTCTCACAATAGTACAAACAAACTAACAGATCAAGGCAGCGGGAGACCAGCAACTCTTGTGTTCTGCAAGGTAACAATTTCACCATTGGAGTCTCGCGGTTCCCGTCAGAAAAGACTGTCAGCAAGATAAAGCAGTGACAATGTTCTAAATATAGAGTGCACTTTAAACAAATGATTTTGTTTTAGGTGGATCTTTATTTAAGTGGCAAAACCTTTTGTCTCACCCTGTCCACAGCCGTATATTGCTTGAATTTTGTGCTGGTACTCCTGTCTACCTCACCAAACTGGAGGCCTGTCAGCTGCCATCTACTATAACTAACGATTAGTTCCTCATACAACCCCTCTTCAAATAATCCTAACTCTCCCTTTAAGAGAGACATTTTGGTATCAAAATGGGCATTTTTTATGTGACAGTGTCATACTTCAGCTAATTTGTGTTGCTAATAATAGGTCTAAGTAGCCAATGGAAAGCTCGGGGAATAATCTCGGTACCACTGGGGTAAATTTGCCCAACACACACTTTCACCTGCGTTGCTTTAAGATGGGATCAGCAGGTTTGCTGAGCAGCCTGTTTCAGTGTGTCTCAGCAGAATGCTAATGCAGGAAAACTAATGTATTTTAAAACACAAGTAGACAGAAAAGGACAGCTCCAGTCGTTAATGAAATGGTGCAGTAGCAGCTGGAAGCAGCTGGCAGCTTCGTGAAGAACTGACGGGGTGTGAGCTCCTTATCCAAACTGCTTGAAAATAAAGACAGTTGGGTTCCATGTAAACAGTGTCGGATAAACCAGTTGGACAAGTCTGACACACACACATGCACAGTCTCATACCTCCCTGCGACCATCTTGAAAAGCAAAGTAGGTCTGCAGCACTGGGGCTACATTACTCTACACACCCTCCTGTTTCCTTTATGCAGAAGTTACTATATCATATATCACCCCACATTTATTGTCATAAATTATACACACCTGGCACCAGCTGCCCTACTCCTGATGCTGCAGTTGACCTAAATATACCATAGGGAACAAGAGGAGTTAAAAGAACAGGACTCTCAGGAGTAAACAGGATGTGTTCACAAGGACTACAAACAACTCGCATCTTCCTTTGTGTTCAGTAAAAAATGGGTGAAGTGTTTGAGATATGTGCTTTTGTATCTGACTGCCTGTCTTGTCATGTTCTAACCTGTGTTATCTGACTGCTCTCTCACCCTCAGGTCATAGGCTTCTCATCAGAGACAGTTGCTGCCTTTATCGCTGTTGTGGGGATCCTCTCAATACTAGCTCAGGTACTGAAAACATACACTTTTGCTGCAGAATCACGTGTAATATTGAGCCTTCTTCCTTAATTTTTGGAGGTTTAGTATTAATATGCTTATATGCACTATAAAATGACAAAAAAAAGGTTGAAAGATGCCCTTAATTTCTCTGAGCCCAAGGTTAGAACTTAAAGTAAGTGCATCAGAGCACTTGACAATCTACACAGGAAACCACACCTTGCTGTCATTAAGATGGGCTCTTTGAACATGAAAAAAGGTTTGTAAAGAGGAGACAAAAAATAACAACACGGTCTTCACATTACTTGTTTTGTCCTAAAACAGCCAAAACCCAGTTATTCAGTTTACTATCAGAAAAGACTTAGAAAAGTAGCAACTCTTACTATTTTAGAGGGTGGAACTAATGAAATAATGAAATTCATTTTAAATAATGTTGCAGATACATCTTCTGTCCATCGATTAACAAACTAATGTTTCAGCTCTCTATCACAGACTCAAGACTCGAGAGATATGAGATTATAATTTGCCAAGTGACTTAATGCCTCCTTTACTTGAGTTTATTTTGTTAACAAGAACTAAGACAAAATATGTTCATCATACTTATCGTCATACCTTTTTTCCATGACTTAAAACAGGATAATGACACGATGGTGCTGACATCATTAAACACTAACTGTGACTATGTCTCGACTTGCAAAATTTCTGATGGTAAAAGAGGGGAAATGTAGTTTAAAAACTAAAAACTTCACAAAACCTCTGTTTTTTGTTGACATAAATGAGGAGATGAAATATTTACTTTTTTTTTTCTTTCTTCCCATTGTATCAGTTTGTGTCCTGTGCTGCACAAGTGCGCACACCTTATGAGAACTACACCAACAGCACCCAGTGAGCACAGTCAGGGCCCAGAGTAACTTACATCAACTATTTTACAGAAAGCCAGTCAAAGTTAACAAAGACAACAAAAGCTCTCCAGATAAAAACTTCAGTGATATTTTGGCCCATTTCCATTACAATGAGGCTGAGGGGAAAACAACAAAATAGTGTATTGCTTTATCAGAAAAGAAGCAATGTCATGATACTGTAGCTGATAAGAATAGCACAAAAACAAAAGAAGAGACACATTAAGACTCATCACAAAGAAATTGTGGTAGGTTAACAAAAAGTTTGGCTGTTTTTTTCGTTTGTTTGTTTTTGTTTGTTTTTTTTTTTGTTTTTTTTTGTTTTGTTTTGTTTTTGCTTGTTGTTGGGTTTTTTTGTTGTTGTTGTTGTTTTAAGGTAAATTAAGCCAAAATCTTTTGTGAAAGTTGTTTGACTAAAATGACAAAAAGTTATTGGTTTTGGCTATATTAAATTGAAGTGAACATTGAAATGTCCAGTATAATCTGATGACAAAAAAAGCCACAAAAGCCAACAGTTTTCTTTGACTAGAACTAAAATAATAGGATTTCTTTGAATAAGATGAGACTAAAGTGCCCAGACTTTTAGTCAACTAAAGCTTAACTAAAAAACAGCATAAGGTGGACTTTAAAAAACTAACCAGAACATTTGATACTGTATTAAGATTTTTTTTTAATGCTGGAAAAAATTAGAACTCTTGTTTGACCAGTGTGCTGTTTTTGTTTTTTTTTGTTTGTTTGTTGCAGACGGTGGTTTTGGGGATCCTGATGCGTTCTATAGGGAATAAGAACACAATCCTTCTCGGCCTCGGCTTTCAGATCCTCCAGCTGGCGTGGTACGGCTTTGGTTCTCAACCCTGGTCAGTAACCTCCACACCTTGTTTCTAACACACACACACACACAGTTTCCATTACATTCAGTCAAAAGGACAGAGACCACACACACTAACAACAAAAGATTTATTAAGAAGTGAGCCTTTCAATTCACTTATTGAGTCTTGAAAGAAGAGTTTGGACCATCAATGCTTCCATCTGCATCACTTGTTATTCATGTATCCATGGAGCTCAATGGGCAAGCTTCACAACAGATAGTTGTAATACAGTGAAATGTAATCACTCAGTGGTTATAATTCAGGCAAGGGAGGAAGATGACTAAGCATTTCCTGCAGCACAGTGCAAAAACCACAGTCGTAGTCATAAATCCTCTGAATCTGTTAATGGTGGCTCATTCAACCCCAGTAAAACAGAGAATTTTTAACTTGCATGACAGAGAATATTTCTGTTTTTCCCTTTTCATTTAACCTTTCAAGTCAAATAAAACACAAAATACTGTTTGTGGAGGTCAAGACTCCCAGAATCTATCAAATCTAAATGACACGATGTGTTTCAGGCCCAATCCCCCTCTGCACACTTAATTGTCATGTTCTTTTTGCATTAGTTAAGTTTAGTATATTAGTTTATTTGTAAGGGACAAGTACAGAAGACCACTGAGTTGCATAAGCAGTGTTCAATGTACTGCACATGTGTGGAATTCCTTGTTTTTGTCCACTGGTGTTGTAACGCGCTGACAGACCACCAGAGAGCAGCATAGCTTTTCTCTTTAGCACTTACACCAGCTAGGTGGTGACACCAAAATCTGGTAACTGAGACTCTTTAAAGGAAACAATATACTGTTATAATTTGAAAGATTAAATTGATTTCTTGTGAGCCGTTAACAACATCTGACTGGAATCTTAATTGTCTTGGAAATTGCCGTTTGAGATTCAGATCCTTTCAAAACAGGATTTTCGAAAGCAAAAAGCAGTTGTACAACACATGTTTTTGCGTGTTCAGTCACCTGAAACCTGTAAATATGAAGAAAGGTGCAAGCACCACCCACATACACAAGTAACATTATCAGTTTCACTTCTCTTGAAGTGAGGTCATAACAAACTCCACCAGTTTCTCTTGTTGTTTTGGCCTGGAGGAGAAAGGCAGAGCAACCATAATATCTATTGATTCTCAAAGAAAAACATTCACAACAGGTCTCCTTGTTGCTCCTCTCTGCTTTGGTCAATACCCAGAAAATTAAATTAAATAAAGGTCAGGTTGGCCTTATTATATATTAAGGAGTCCGTTCCATGATTACAAAAAATAAACAGTATCCATTACATCTGATGCCTCTACTTTTGGGATTACTAGGAAATTACCAGAACTCTAAAGCAGTCATCAACAGGTCATCATTGTCATGGTTTTAGTTTGTCATCAATAGAGTAGGAAGTACAGCTGTAACTAAAAGCTTTAAAGTTTGACATTCAAGTCTCAGGCACTGCTTGTTTTGTAGTTGTAGTTTGGTTACAGTTACCTGTAAGGTTTTAAACATATTATGACCTTTAACTCGCCTCCAACGACATGCATAAATCCAATTTTTGAAAGGTTAAGTAGAATTCTGTTTGTATCCTTAACATTCATGTGTTGTTGGTTACAGGATGATGTGGGCTGCTGGGGCTGTTGCAGCCATGTCCAGCATCACTTTCCCCGCCATCAGCGCCATTGTGTCCCGTAATGCAGACCCCGACCAACAAGGTAAATTTCTCAACTGAGAACATCTATCACCTTTGGTCTATTTGTTAACAGCAGGTGCTGGAAAACCTTTAAAACACTTGAATTAATGTATTGTTTTCAAGGTTTGAGAAGTGCTTGGATTTTGGCTAAAGTGCTTGAAACTACTTGAAATTCCACTTCTTTCATATTAAATCGCTATCTGACTGAATAGTTTGCTTTTTAACAAAATAAAATATGTCAGAGTATTACAGCAGCTACTGTGATTGAAAAGCATGAATATGCTTGAAAAGTGCTTGGATCTGACTTCAGAAAAGATGTAGGAACCCTGTCTTAAAATAAACATCCATGGGTGTTTAATTTAAGACAGACAAACAAAAACAAACTAAAGTTAGCCAAGTTGTTTAAGTAATTGTACGTCTAATCACAGTATAAGTGAACAAAACTTAGGCTTTTGCACACCAAGTCCTTATTTTTCGTACACATTTTTAAATCCATCATCTGCTGAAAATCTTCAGTAACCTTACACACTGATTCCGATCCACTTTTTATTCTATTCATTTAAAAGATTCACAATACGAGACAAAAACAGTCGTCAAGCACTGAGGATGATTTTATAACAAACTATATGTATGTAATGTAACAAACAAATGTATGTTATGTAACAAACTATAAATATCTTGGTGTACACCTGGACAACAAGCTGGACTGGTCCCTTAACACAGATGCACTCTACAAAAAGGGGCAGAGCCGCCTCTTTTTCCTAAGGAAGCTCAGATCTCTAAACATCTGCAGTAAGATGCTGCAGATGTTTTACCAGTCTATTGTGGCAAGTGTTTTATTTTATGCTGCAGTCTGCTGGGGAGGAAGTTTGGGGAAAAAGCAAGCAAGGAGGCTGGATAAGCTTGTGAAAAAGGCTGGCTCTGTGATCGGAGTAAGGATGGACTCTCTGGAGGAAGTTGTGGAGAGAGACACAATGAGGACGGTGGAGGCCACCCTAAACAACATGGATCATCCACTGCATAATACCTTGATGGACCAAAGAAATAATGGTGGTGGAAGGCTCCTCTCTCTTCGTTGTAGGACAGAGAGATACAGAAGATCTTTCATACCAACTGCCATCAGACTCTATAATTCTTATACTAATAGATGAGACTACTACAGACAAATGAATTTCCCCTTGGGGATTAATAAAGTATTTCTATTCTATTCTATTCTATTCTATTTATGGTAGTTCTCACTTCCAGGATCATTTCTCTGGGGTGAATCTCTTCATGCTATGCTATGCTGGACAGAAAGGTTGACACCATCTGTCTGCAGCTCATGTAAGGCCTGACACTGCTGTCCCTTGTCTTTTGCACCTTCTCTCTCATTTCCTCCTTTACTTCTCTCCACTGGAGGAACCTCGCCTGACCGTTGCCAAACTCTATCTGTGTCTTGCATTTGGCACCATGGCTACATGTAGGGGCTGAGCTGTCCTCCCCCGTCTCTGCACTATGCAGCAAAATGGACAAAGAGGGACAGCAACTGTGTGCTGTCCTCGTCCTCAATTTCATCCTCCTTTGGGCGTCGTCCTTCACTAGATGGGAAAAAACACAGGAAATTTAATCTGTTCTGCCAACTTTAATGATGGAAGAAAGCGTTGGAATTGGTGTGAAATTGTGATGGACACAGTGTTGTCTTTATTAGCATGTGACAATTTTGGATGAAAAATACAGACTAATTGTGCAAAGACCTTTAGAATTTAACCTTGCATTCAATGCCAAATTTAAGTACTTTTACAGTTTTCTATCCTAGGTGCAAAATGCACATTTCAGTTGGTACATAAAAAAATCCATCTTGCTGGGCTTCATATTATCAGTTTGCGTCCGC
>JAJHUR010108575.1:1263-21035 GCA_027495735.1 Lutjanus campechanus | reverse complement strand
ATTAAAGCTGACACCACTGTTTGAAATGGCAGTCTCTATGATTTTCATATGAATGAATGTCACTAACCAAATGTGGTAACTTAATGGTGGTTGAGTCTGTAGTCAATGATTAAAGTATTACAATAGTTACATATCTGCAGTATTGCAAACTGGTTGTCTGTGGTGAAAACGCTGTAAGAAATGCTGTATTAAGTTACAATGCAAACGGAACAATTCCTACTTCTGCAACTTCACATTATAAGCCATTAAGTGGCTTTAATTTTGGAGTAGTTACAGGAAACACAATGTGCTTGTCAGTAGGTTTAGCACTATCGTTCATCACAAATGTGTTTATGAAAAAAGATTGTTTTTTTGGATTTTTTGTTTTTATTTACAGCCGATCAGCTCGAAATATTGCAAGGAGTAAAGGAACAGAAGGAGCAGCCGCAGTGAGCTGGTAGATGAAGCGCTGCAGGTGACAGGCTGCATGCAAACATCAATCTACAAAAAAAGAGTCATTTTCAGCTTCTTTTTGTTTTTTAAACAGCCAATTAGCTTGAAATATTGCAGGGAGTAATGAAACAAGAAGGAGCAGCCACAGTGAGCTGTTAGATGAAGAGCTACCAACTTCTCAGCGAGGTAACCAACTCCTTTCACTGTGCCCTGCTGTTCACAGACTTGTGCCGTGTGCAGGATAAAATGAGAAGAAGACGTTGCTTTGTTTTAATCCGGGATTGTAGGACCAAAAGTTTGAGAACCCAAAGGAAGCGGCAGGGCTGTGGAGGTATTTCTCACCTTGCATCATAGCTGGTCAGCAGGTTATGCAAACAGATATCTCAAGAGTCAGCAGCTTAACCTCTCTGACCCTGTTGGAAGAAACGGCCCGACAGCCTAATTTGTCGCCTGTCAACAGTAATTCTATCCATCATGTTGCTGATGTTTACCTATGCAGAACAGGACTGTAACTGTGTGTACAGTACGTGACAAAGAGACACAAGACAGCCGTGTCATGCAGGGACTCAAAAGCCATCAAGAAATACTTATGATGGTCCTCTCACTGCTGAAAACGTCCCCAGCTCATTTATCCTCCTCCGCTGCTCACTTTAATGTACTTTGGTATGAAGATTAGCAATAACGCCTCTACATCTTCTTTCAGCTGTTTGTTACCGTCAGATATATATTTACTTACAAAGCCATTGACTGTAGTAAGGCTGAGATTTGTTCTCTAGCTGCATGACAGCCTTTATCCAAGTTTTCCAATTGCTGAATATTTTACTTTAAAGGGACAGTCCACCAATTTTACATGTCAAAGTCTATTTGCTAGTGACAGGGAAAGAACTACAGGGTCTGTGACAATAGTAATGTCATGTCTCTGTGGCTCTGGAGGAGCTCATCTCATCTTGGGCTCTGAGGCAGCGGGGAGTTTGAAAGGCATGTGTGTTTGCTAGGCTGGTAGGGTTATGAATAGATTGCATTATGGAAAATGTAGGCTCTAGTGATTTTATAGCTTTAACTATACTAAAACACACAGCTATCTCAACTTCTGCTGCTTTGATTATGGAAGTGCAATATTAAATTGCTAGTATACTCTTTTAAAGGGGTATTCCACCAGTCACACTCGTGAAGTTCACTTTATGACTTTTGTTGACTGTCAGGATGGGCGAGGGATCTAAGTCGCTGCAATTTCCCTTGGGATAAATGAAGTTGTGGGGTAAACAGTAACAGGTAAATAATGTCTTCTGTGACTCTGGACTGAGCCCTTCAAAGTCTGAAAAAAGACTGTCGAGGGTTATTCCTGGTTGGTTGTGAAAAAATTGTTACAAAAAGGCTGTGTTACAATCCTGTGGAGTCTGAAAGATGTGGTTATTGACATATAGCACTGAATGTCTAGAAGAGTATCTCTCTTAAGTTGCATTATGGGAAATCTAGGACCCAGTTTGGAACTCTACCCACACTTTGGACTCAAAGTTAGGATATTTTTGGCCTCTGCTGTTTCGACTATATTTTTTAAAAATCTGTCCATTGTGAATCCCTGAACCTTACACAAGCATGTCACTAAATTGCTGGAGTACCCCTTTAAATGCACAGCCATGATGACCAGCCATGTTTCCAAGGATATTTTATGGTGATACTAGCCCTGTTTACATCAACATATTCTGCAATGGTATACTGGTTTTAAGTTTAAGTGGAGAATTGGTGCCAACTGCTGCTTGATGAACTACCTGCTAATAATCACAAAATTGTAGTGCATCAAGCATCAAGCATCCATTTGCATTTTTGTTTGCTAAGTTACTCAAAATTTGATTAAAGTTTGCATTCATTTTGGTTAAAACTTGCTGTATATTTAGAAAACCTGGCTACTGTCTTGCAGTGTAACTGTAAATTGTTCTCTCATAATTTCACACGTAATTCTACTGTAGATCAAGCTGAAACATGTCAATAATGAAAGAAAATGAACAAAGATAATACAAGGGACCATCAAAGGCAAAATTTACATGCGTTTTGCATCTTTTTCTGCGACAGCATCATCAGCAGAGGCAATAATGAGATCTGACTTGAGCAGTGTAAAAAGGATTTAACAAGATTAACCCAGAGATGAAGGAGGTGACTTGTTGGTCTTTGTCATCCATAAAACATCTTTGTTTGACTGTCTCTCCCCCTCTGTCTCTCTTTCCCTGCCACTCATTCACACACACACACACACACACACAGCACAGCACACATGTGGACACACACCCTGTCTGTGCAGCAGATGCGCAAAGCCACATGGCTTCCCTCCAAGTTATTTGATGCTGTAAACATTGGAAATTGAACCACCGTATATAATTGAGACATCCATGGATATAGGCCTGTGTTGCCATGCAGATCCTGTTGATTATACATCATGTGTGTTTATGTGCTGACTGTGCTAGTCCAGTAGTTTCTGAAAGAACTCTGGACGTCACAGCCAGTAAAATCCTTAAAGAAAATTATAGTTTTATTTACGTGAATATGAGGTATGATGTGATAAAAATCAGCGAGGAGCTTGTTTTGTCTCTGAAGCCTTGGCTACTTGAATTGAATCATTTTAGTTTGGTTAGAAAAAGTTTTATGGTGTGCAGTTTCATAACATTTAGGCTGCTGTGAATGCAAACATTGACTTGGTAAGCCGGAGCTGGCCAGATAAATTTAGATGTGTGAAGTTCATTGTGAGGTTGTTCTCCCACCTTTTCAATCCTTCAGTAAATAATAAATCATAAAAACAAGAGAGTAAATTTGTATCCAGGTACAAATAGGCACATTGCAGCTATTTGTGGTAGCTGAATGGGTTAAGCTCAAGGTTTTCCTGTGGGAGAGTGGGGTTTGAGTCCCACCCTGGGAAATATTTGACAGTAGTTTGAAATTACATGTCAGGGATACATGTTATTTACATTTTTTAAAATGATTATATTAAGTTTTCACACTTTGGTTGGGTTTAGGCAACAAAACTGCTCGATTTAGTTAAGGGAAAGATCATAGCAAAATGACTAGCTAGCCAATTGACATCAGTTGTCACCTAACTAGTTACATCTGATAGCTTATGTTATCACAAGCTAACTTGATAGATAACAACTGAGGTAGATTGGCGAGCAAGTTAGCCAGCATTTTACTAACATCAGCAAACTTAAAATATGTCACTTACACAGGTCCCCCACAATGTCTTTCAACAATCTTCAAAAGCTGTTTTTCTTTTCAACATGGAAACAGGAGAGGAAAAAAGTGACCTAATTGTTGGCATAATCATAAGTCCCCCTCTGACTATGTTTCAAGAAATGAGCAATAACTCTGAAAGATTTTAGGAAAGACAGATCCTCAGCTATCAGCCATGATAGATTTTAGTCAGGGCAAGGGATTATGGTGACTGCCACCATGATCAATATTTCATAAAACATTTTATCAGCCGATTCCAAATAATAAAAAGTTTCTTTACTTTGGATTTTGACATGATGAGCGATGATCCCTAGATTATGGGACAGCATCCTTTAACCCGGCCTGCCCTCTGCCCATCAGCTGCTCTGAAGCTCTGTCCCATTTGATCCGTTTTTGATTCATCGTCTGTCAGCAGCTGTCTGCTCTGGACAGACTGAGAGTGATAGGGTGGGGTGAAAGAGGAATCAGTGGAGTGTTTCAGGTCAAGACCAGTGGTGTCAGACCCCCAGACTGAGGAGAGGAGTTGACAGAGAGGTGATAGACAATGAGGGAAGCGGTTTGCCGAGTGGCTTCAGATTCTTGACAGCATAGTGAGAAACTCTAAGCTGCCATGTCCTTCAGGTCTTGGCTATTCACGGGTAGAAACACACAAATAATTCTCGCCTTCTGTTTTCAAAACCTTTGGGATACAACTCAACTGAGGGATTTGGCATTGTCTGCATGTAAATGTTTGGCTTTCAAAGCAGCTCAGCTCAACGGAACGATTAATAAAGTATATTCTGGCTGTAGAAAGCATCCCAGCATGAGTGATGAGCTCTGCCTCATTAGGTTTCAAGTGCCAGGAGGAATTAATGGGTACAAAAAGTGTGTATTCATCTTCTCAACACTGCCATGTGCGCCGAACACAGGAAATAGCCAAACTTTGATACAGGGCTGTCTGAGGCAGAACTGAGGCAGAACTCATTTTTCGTTAGCTTTAGCTGGTATTGATTTTGATCTGCTGGGAGAAAGGCTTGAAAAGATGACACACTGGTTTGTACGTGGAGGATTTTTATTTATTTGGATTCCCCTGACTCATCACCAGACTTTGATTTCTGCCTTAAGCCAAAGAAAAGTCTAACGAGATGCTACGAAAGCCAATCAGCTCGTTTCTGTTTTGTTTTTTCCTTGAGGAACACAAATAACCCACAGCCTTGAATGACTGTCCGTGACCCCACTGCTGATTCAGCTTCCAACCGCCAGGACGAGATATGAGCACAATGTTCGTGTGGGTGTAAAATGAATTAATAAACATTGACAGCATTCAGAAAATAATCATCGGTTTGAATATAAAACCAATTGGAAAGAAAAACTAGGAGTCAACCCAAGACTTGCTCACAAAACAGCTCTGTTGTGAAGCTTGACTCATCTGTGTTTTTGAAATACTGACTTAGGGATTTAAGGTGGCATGTATTTTCCAGTGGATATGTAGCATTTTGGGATAAAACCCTTCAATTATTCAGCTGTGCTCATGTGCTGTAAAGCGCTAACGCCTGGTTTTCCAGTCCTGTCTTGAAGGAGGTCGTTTTCTGTCCCGTAGGAAGTGGTAATTAAGGTGTTGGCCCATTTGTATTTGACAGTTGCATCGAAGGGATAACACTTTCCAATTCCAGCCATCATACATCAGCCAGTTGATGCCTTTGGAGAGGTCCAACGTGTCCAAGCACACGGAGGAGGCACGTGTGGAAAATTAAGCTGCAAACATGCAGATGTAGCAAGTGTCTCGTTTTGTGGCTCACCAAGTCTCACTTTTTACCACAGAGTGGAAAGAGTATCAAAGTACGCTGTTAAGATGCTACAACTTTGCTGTAGAGATTACCAAATGCAATTACATGCAATGTGATCTATTTCAGGGAGTTTTTAAAGTACAGAAGGACAGAATTTACACTAGTCTTTTAATGGATGGAATAAAACATTAAAAGATAAAGCACAAAAACAAATTAAAGCCAGAACACAGTATGCTTGTCTTGTTGACTGCTAGGAAAACGACAACAAAGCAGTTTACAACAGCTCGACTTCTTGTGCATTTGTGCAAGTAAAAAACAAGATTTGAAACAGCCATTGGGTAGCTCAGTTGGTAGAGCATGTGCCCCATGTACAGAGGCTCTGTGTTCGCAGAGGGAAGAATCACACCATTGCTTGTGGACCCGCTTAGCCTGTCTTCCCATGAAGGCGTCCATGTTGAAATGAAAAGTTGGCACCAAATGCCTCCAACTTGTCACAAAAATTCTGCGGTACATGACCAAGTGATGCAACAACTTTTTGGGCAATCGCGCAAGATATGACACCAGATATGACGTCAATTTTGGTGTGCAACAGGGAAACTACAGCGAGCATAAATCCAGCTTGATGCCTCTGCAGCATCGATTTTTATTCTAGGCCCCATTTCCTGTCTACAGCTGTCCTAGCAAATAAAGGCTAAAACGGCAAAAAAAAAATCTAAAAAAACAAAAGAAATGTAAGTGAAGCAGCAGCAACTTACAGAAACACTGGTATACTCCTTGATCATGACTCTTGACCTTGGAAATTGTAATTTCTCATCACACAATCCTCTTCCATGGTTTCTCTGAAGCTTGCGGCGATCTCATAGCCTTCCTCAGTAGATGGAGCTGCTCAGTTGTCATGGAGATGATTTATTTTGTAGATCTGATCACTGACCGATCCACTGTCAAAGAAATGCTGCAAACAGCATGTGTTGTTTTGCAGACGTGTTCTTGATTAATGATCACTGTCAGAGCCCCTGGATGACAAATACATTTTGTGGGCTCCTCCTCTATCTTCTCCCACCATCTTTACCTCTTTCTTAAGGTACTGATGGTACCTCTTCATTAATTTTAGGGGAGACTGGTGAGGACAGGTTGAAAAAGGGACTGCGGTTTTGTACTCCGAGAGCTTTGTGTCACCCAGCTATGGTATAAGCTCCTTTGTGCTTTGCTGCCTGTGTCAGTTGGAACGTGATATTTGATTTGTAGTGTGGTTCTGTCAATGAAACATAGCTTAATTGAAACTGATTATTACAAAAACTTAACAGGTCCCCCTCATTATTCTTCCAGGCTTATAGTGGCAAGTTTCCTTCCCGCAGTGCCTGTTGCACATGTGCCCTCCTGTCACTCCTCGGAACGCTCCCTCTTCCCCGCTCTAAGTGCTCCATGATTGGGTGAAGTGTGCCTCATCAAAATGCCCTTTTCCAAATTGCTTTTAATGGCTCATGTGGATCTGCCTGATGCCAGCCTGCGTCGGAAAAATAAATGATGTCGGTTTTTTGAGAAGCTGTTACAGGATGCCACAAAACCAAAGCGCCCACCAAACTAGCAGTTAAACATCGCCAGAACCCTGTGGAACATTAATGCCCCAGCCGTCATCAACGCCTTCAATCATTATTCTGCTTGTTTACGTCATTTTAGAGTTAAGGCCGACTAAAAACAAACAGCGGTTTCGCCTAAAAGCCTCAGAATTTCTGGTTGGAGTGTCATTCGAAGGCTTAGTGGGGCTTCATCAGTGCTGCCTCCTTTAAAAGACAGAGATGTGTCCAACTAAAGAGATTTACTGTGTGTTTATGAGTTCACTCCTTTTTATCTTTATCAGCTATTAAGCCAACCACACACAATGCCTGGGGAACAGATGCAAAATGCTACACTCTTAAAGATAGAGGTTCTAACTAGAGCCATAAAGGGTTCTTTGGCTTGTCCCCATAGGAGAATGCTTTTTGGTCCTTGGTAGAACCTTTTACAAAAGTCGCTCTTGGAATCCTATCTAGAACCCAGTATAAAGGGATATACCTAGAACCATCTTTAAGAGGTTTCACTCATATGAGAGGTTCTGCAAAGAACCCCTCTGTGATGTAATGGTTCCCTTTTATATTACTAGGGGTTTATCTAGGACCAACCCAGAAGGTTCGACCAGGAACCTTTTTTACATTCCAAGGGTTTTATCTAGAACCCTCGTAGAGGGTTTTACCAAGAACATTTTCATATTATATTATATGTTGACCCTTGTTGGTGCCTTTTCGAACCTTTTATAAAAGTTCTGCTATACCCTTCTACCTAAAGTTCTACCTAGACTGCATAAAGGGTTATACCTAGAACCATCTGTGTTTTCCACCCAGAACCCATTATGAGAGGTTCTATAGAAAACCCTTCTATGATGTAATGGTTCCACCCACAACCCTCTCTTGGGTGCTAACAAGAACTCAGTCAGGGGTTTCTACCAAGAACCCATTTATATAATGCAAAGTGCCCTTGATGAACTAGTTCTTTGAATGAAAAGGGTTCTTAATGGAACACTTAATGAACCCTTGATGAACCGTTCATTCAGGGTTCCTCAGAGGTTCTGGAACCGCAGCCCTTCAGGAGGAACCATTTTGGAACTCTCATTTCTGAGAGTGTATACAGGAAGACCTCCCAAGCTTTTTGATGTAAATATTTGAAACTGAATGAGCCTAATTGAGTCGTCTCTTGATTTAAAAAAAAAAAAAGCTGTTATCAGGCATATATCACTAATTACATATCATCTGCGTGCCTGTACTGCAGGTTGTTTATTTTGGAGAACCGCTACGTCCACCATCACCCTTGTGGTCAGTCTCATTAAGACTGCAGTAACGAGCGATCACAAACACTGCTCCGCACATGTTGCGCCACATACAAACTTCTGAAGGTTTGCTTTGTGGGATAATCAAACGCGTTCGTACCGGGCGCACATGTGTCAGTGTGTGCATGCTGCATGTTTGAAGGGAATGTGGAAGCCCACATGTGAGGGCGTTTTGGTGCCTGCCTGCTGCTGCGGGAACGTGTGTGGTGTTGGGAAGTGGAAGGATGTGAGTTGTGTCGGGCAGATGGAGGAGCTCTGTGTGTGACTTCTGGTCCCACGGGACTCCCTGTCGGTAGAACCAGTGTAAACATATCAGTCTGTGGAGGGAAAGTGACAAAGAGGGAGGTGCTCCAGCATGTAAGATTTACAGGGATCTATTGGCACCTCAACATTATAATTGTTGTGTTTTTGTTACTTTAGAATTAAAAGTTTGCATCTACAGGAAACCTCCTCCACGTAGGCCGCCATGTTGTGCCACTATGTTTCTACACACTTGGAAGGGGAGGGTGAGGCAAGTTTGTTGTAATCTGACATCTCACCATTAAATCTTACACACTGGTTCTTTAGTTACAATGTTGTGTTCTGCTCCAGATGACGTAACAAAATATGACCTTTGTCAGCAATGTTGGGTAAGTAAGGCAAACATGAAAAAGAAAGTTTGACACCATTCTCAAAATGCAAAATAAAATTTTAAAAAAATCTCCCCGCTTACATCTGACCTAAATGGAGAAAAATAGATTGATTTATTGTTGAATAGTGCGACATAAAAAATAGTTTGTGATCTCAAATTAAAGTCTGTTATGTTCAGGTTTGTTACAACTACAAAATGAGAGAAATCAAGCTCTATAGCTTTGCTGACATTCTCTGGCTTTTTGTACATTAAGCCAGGACTAATTCTCTCAGTTGAATAATATATCACATAAATGCACATCATTAAGCCATGGAGGACAATATAGTTCAGCTCAGTTGGAGTAATAGAAGAATCAGCAAGTATCCAAACGGCCTGTGTGCAGATATGACTCATTATTCTGCATCTGCAAAGTCTCCCTCTCACTATTAAAGAGACACAGGGACACTGAGTGAAGACAGAGAGAGTGAGCTTTAGAGACCTGAGGGCAGTTACAGCTCATGAATCATCATCACCCACTGGACGTCTGTCTGATTTGCCCAGCCTGCCCTTTGTGTGGCCTTGGCACGCCGCGCTGAAGCGGAGCGCTTCGACCTTTGACTTCGTCATAACAGACCTCCTGAGGGGTGTTGGCGGCCAGCCACCATGCTAATAGAGCCACCCGTTAGCCACTGCAAAAATCCCCCTAATAACTGCAACCTCAGTGGGCCTTTGTGAAACTCATACTGAACAGTTTGCAGGGGCGACAGTTGTTGACTATGTTGTGAAAGGCCTCAAGTGGGCCACACTGACCCACACACCCTGTGTTTATGTGCAAATGTGTGTGTGTATGCATGGTTTTCCGTGTGTGTTTGATTCTATCTGTATGTGTGTGTGGCTGTGAATTTACTGCATCATGTGGATGACTGTACACTCAAATAGAAAAAATAAAACACAACACTTTGGTTTTTGTTCCCATTTTTCATGCATTTAAATGCACAATTTGCAACATTTTCATGACAACAAACAACATTTCATTACACGCTACACAAGTGTGTGGTGGTGTCTGTATCTGCAGAGAACCTGCCTGCTAGGGACACTCGGGACCAACACAAAATGTTGGTATTTGATGTCCTTGCATCTTTGAGGTGTGTTTATGAACAGCTCAGAAAAATCCTACTGATTCTACCTTTAAGTAAAAAATCTTAGACTTGTTCTGTTAACACAAAAGGTTTATTTCTCTCAAATTTTGTTCAAAAACATGTTGATTAAACAGCTGATTATTGCACAGGTGTTCCTTGGACTGGTCACAATAAGAGATCACTATAAAATGTGTAGTTTTATCTTGAAAAAAGACATTTATAAGGCACTAAAATATGGCTGTTTCACATAGGGCTACAGATATCAAAGTTATGACCCACCCTACTCTGCCTCTGATTGGCTTACCCTGATAATCTGACCCTAACTCTAACCAGTCACTCTATCCAACCCAAAGAACAAAGGCAATGAGTACTCACCAATCAGAGGCAGTTTTTAGTTTTTAGTTTTTGTTTTGTTTTGTTTTTTATAGAATCTTCTATCAAAAATTCACTGGCTGTTCATAGAAACTTCAAAGAGTGTCTTCTTTCTAATAGGATTACTTGAACAGTTCAGAAACATATTTTCGGCTTTGTGCATAGACTTCCACAATTCTTTTAGGTTCCTTTGCCAGGTTTGTTTTTAAATAACTTCATTTTTGAATAGTGGTTGTCTCCAGTTTTGCCATCAATTTCTAGTTCTTCTTTAATCATTCTGCAGAAACTACTGTGCCGGTTATCTGCATGTTCCTGTTCTCTAAAACGTAGCTGCTACCTTTCTTTTTTTCAAGTGACATTGATGATCTACATGTTCCACAGGCTTTTCTTCAGCTCTTTAGACTAGAAGTGATTCAGCCCAGTAACACACAAAACTCACGTCTGCTGTCAATAAACTGCCTTCACATGCAAAACATGTGTAGGAGTGGGAGATCCTCATGTGAGTCATGAGTCATGTTTATCCTGAGATTATTCATGTTATTGTACTGGACTGATATAAATAATCACAGTATTCTCAAGGTCAAGTGTAAACACATGACAAAAGTTACCAAGCTGTACCAAATAGTGCAGCCTTTTGCTTCAAAAAGTATTTTATTTAACACTTTTATAAGCAGTATAACAGTGATTCTGCTGAACTAAAACCCAGAAAAGACTGACTGACATGTGATGTGCGTTGTTTTTGGAAATTAATCATGATATACAGTTTCTACAAGAGTATGATTCAACTTTTTTGTTAAAAAGAAAACAAAAATCACAATAAATTGTAATATCAAGTTGTTATACTTGTAGAATCGCAATACATATCGAGTCTGCACCCACGTGTGGTGATAGTATCGAATTGAGAAATAATTGTAACGTCCCAGCCCTGTAGTTTAGTAATAAATGTCTTTTTTTCGAGAGAAAACTACACATTTTAGAGTTGCCTGTTATTGTGGTCAATCAAAGGCACACCTGTCAGAATTATGCTGTTTAATCAGCATCTCTATATGCCACACCCGTCAGGCCACTAACAGATTTGAACAAACTCGCAAACAAGCTTAAAATTAACCTTTTGTCCAAGTGCTTTTACTTAAACTCATGAAAAATTGGACAAAAACAGTAAGTGTTGCTTTTACATGTTTGCTGAGTGTATACGAGCATGTGTGTGACATAAATGCCAAGGCCGGCTGCGCCCCAGGCTGTGTAGGTGGCGATACACTGCGGTCAGTATGTCACGCAGCCGGGTGCCAGGGTCGAGCGGGGGTCGGGTAATAACCACACAATGACGTGCTTTATGGGTAATAACGCTGATCGTTCACGTCCTCTGAGCCCTCTGGCCCGAGACATTTAGGCTAGTTGAATGTTAAGTATGGTCACATTCTTGCTGTGTCTGTCCTTTGTGCTGAGTGTCTGCCATCTTCTCTTGACAGATCGAGAATGTGGACGCCTGCCTCAGTTTCCTGGACGCCAGAGGAGTGAATGTACAAGGGCTCTCAGCAGAAGGTAAGAAGAATAAACAGATTCTCAATTCAAGGCCTGATTAAACTCATAATTGAATCAGTGGAGCAGCAGAGGAGGGATCTCCCTGTTGTATTTCTAATCTACAGACCTGGAAAATTCATTTGGCTCCAGCACCACCCAACCTTCTGTGGGTAGCTTTCCATTTCTTCACGGCACCAAATATCTTCAAAAACTGGTTAAAACCCATTTCCAAGACATGCTATTATACTTCACGGCAATGGAATTTACCACGGTGGTATCATGACAGGGCGCGCAGTTTCTCCATCTCCAGCTTTCACTATGGCAAGTGTAGGCAATCATTAGGGCATCAAAGGGGATTGTGGGAGGATAAAAACTCCAGGGAGGGATTCGCCTCCCGACCATCAGTATATACAGTACGTGGCTTATATGACAGCAGCGCTCTGTGCTGAATGACTGCTGCCCAAATTGAATGATAAGCTAAAAATTGTCTCACAAGGCCACGGTTGAAATTACAGTTAAGTTCCAAACTATGTGTTATGATTTTGTTTTACACATTTTCACTCTGCAGGAGGAACCCGAGATTCCCTCAGAGTTTGCAAATCAACCCAACCGAAGTCGCTGTTGTTGTTTCACTGCATGCAAAGAGTTTCTCTAAAGTTTTACTTTGCAGACACGCTGGATCGGTTAATGGACGTTGACTGATCCTGTTCATTTTCTATGGTGAGCAGGAGATCCAGCCACACTGTGCATGATGGATGAGTCATGGCGAGTTGACAGACCAGTTGCTGTATCTGAATTTGCACAGTCACAACTCAACCTCAACTTCATGCAAATGAGTCCATCCAGGGCAGGCTCACAGAACCCAAGAGACTGTTACTGCATTGCCTTGCCTTGTTTTCAGAAACTTTTTTTTTTTTTTTTTTAGCTGTAATGTGAGAAATTTTGTGACCCAATTGCCATGTTGAAAATGGACCCAAAACGTCCTCACAAAACTAAGTTTGTCACCCATCAGCGTTTAGTGGTCCCATGGCAGTTCTAGACCAATTTCCTTGGGAAGGGGTCGGACTTAGGCCAGTTTTGTCAGAGGGGCACATTTGACTGTGGACAAATGAGACAAAGAAAGGACTATTGTTCAAGCTTCGAAATGTTTAGCTCAGTATATTAAAGTACTGCCCAAAACCATTTTTAATGAGAATTGGTTTACAATTAAGTGAGTTACAGTTGATTTTGTTGTGAAGTTGCATTACTTACTAGTGTTCTGTGAATGCTCCAATATGGCAACCACACAAACACATAACAGACATGTCAGTGAAGCCAGAAACAGGGACTTCATTTCGTAACACAGCTAACTTTAGTGAATCATAACTTATCAAGTATGGAGCAGAAGCTCCGTGTTAAGATGACACAAAACCTTTCTAAGAATGTCAGTCTCTGAGCCACAACAAAGGCCAAAATGTGACCTACAACAGACTAGGTCAGCTTTGTTTTTAGCCTAGCAGTTGTTGAGGACTTGTGGTCCCTACAGTAGTCAGAGGTCGTTAATAGGTTTTACAAAAAATTTTAAATAACCACAACCATGAGAGGTTCTTGAACATGCAGTTATGAATGTGCCAAAAAATATTAGGCTCATGGGTCCAGTAGTATGTGAGATAAAAACAGGTATGGATGTTCCAATACATGTTGTACACCACTGTGTGTTGTGTTAAAGTCAAAATGTCAACATGTCAAGAAAACTAAAGCTAAGCTCATCCTTTCTGACAGAATTGTTCTCTAGAGGCCCGTACCTACAGGTATGTCTCAATTACTCTAGCAGAAAACGTCTCCAGCTGTTATTTAGGACCTGTGCTCGCCCAGACCCCATGTTGTTTCTGCTCCCCTTTAAACATTAAAGAGGTGAGCATGCCCTTGACCTCTCCGGCAGCAGAAATAGTCCTGACAGCCTGACACACTGACCGACAGCTCTAAATTCTATGGCCCCCGCTACAGCACTAAAAACAGCAAAGTGACTCACTAGGCCTGGAATTTCAAAGTGGGTCTGTAAATATATGGGCTATTGGGTTACTCTGTCCATCGCCGTTGCTGCTGCATTTCATCACTCCCTTCACTCAGTCTTTCTCTCCCTCACCCTCAGCTTTTGTCAGCCTTATTCTCAAGACTTACTCCGCATGTGATGTGTGGGTTTGTGAACTGAATTAGGTGGCCGTGTCAGCCCTCTTATGTCTAATTGAATCAGCCCAGGGATTTCCAGATTCCGTTGGCTGGCATATGCCGTCTTTATTATCTTTTTACAAGGCATGGGAATAAAACAAAGTGGAATGTTTGATGTGCATACGGGCACAGGATTTTTTTTTTCCTGAGAGAGCCTACTTATTGTAATAGGCTCTCTAGAAGTCCCCTTGCATCTCTCTGCTGGGAGGTTGTAAAGCGAAGTTCCGGAAAAACTCATCTTGTTGAAGAGAGTTATGGTTCCCCCTCAGACACTTCCGCTAAAGGAGGTTATGGGCCATAATGAAACCATGTCCGAAAACATGTCCAGTGACTTTATGACTAAACCAGGCCAAAATCCCCATACAAATCTTATGGGGAATTATGAAGAAACCGCTGTAGTTGTGAACATGTGCTTTGCTCCAAGCACCAAAAACAGTCCTGCCTATTCAAACTCAAACTTGCACTTGACCCCTTCATCCCCATCATCAAAAAAGTTTTACTACTTGAAATGTGATAATTATCCACAGGAAGTTCTGTCCACCGGTACCAGCTTAAAAAAATAGCTGTAAAGCTCCAAAACACACATTTCCTGCAGTTGATAATGGGTTACAGTGAGGGGTCCTTACAACAGGCCATTAAAGCCTCTTTCCACTGCAGGATCTGTTGAAGTGCTGGCGGGCAACCTACAGTATGACCCGCTCACCCTAATAAAGTCCCTCCTGCTTGATCTCAGTGGGTGCAAATGTTTTTAAAATAGGTCTGATTTCATTAGTCCACTTTAACACCCATCTGTGCTAGGTCATCGAGGGGGGCACCCTTCACTCTCTGACCAGAAGGTGAGGTCTCGGGCGAGGGAAAGTAAATGTGTTGCCTATCCTTTCTGGCTTCAGAAGTGGTTCACTGTGTTTTACCAACTTGGCTAAAAAACAAAATATAACAGTGTTTGAACAATTAATTGGAAACTCTGGAATTCAATTAAAACTGAGCTTCCACAAAGAAGCTGAAGGGCAACAGCTGAAGCAAACTCATAACCAGCTGTGGGGTTGTAAAAAAAAGACCCTGGCTGGACATGTATTGTCTGAGGATTAAACCCAAGAAAGGCTGATCAAGGAGGTAAAGACAGAATATATAGTCCTTAAATGCTCACACAGTATTTGTCTTCCTCGTTGTATTACCCAGCCATGCTAGAACCTTTCTTTCACCTCCTCCAAGGTCCTCTGTGACTCATGAACTAACCTCTCCAAATAAGAAGAAAAAAAACCCCAGATTGAATGAAACCACGTCAACCACTTAAAAGGCCTCCAGAAGCAAAGGCCCATTTTCATTGAGCACGAGCCAAGCAGAAACACTTATCCTCTACACTGCTGCACAGCAGCAGCAGCCCTCCTGTTTTCAGCAGATGAAAAGGCTGTGTACTGCTGGCAAAAACGTCTAATGGGATCTTCCCCAATGTCCTATTGCTGTCTCACAGAATCCAGCTACCCTTTTTCACTATCACAACTTCTCCCAAAACTCTCCAAAACTTGAAAACGGTGCAACAAAAGCACCTACAGAGCTTTGGCCAGTTAACAAGCTGAACTGGTCAAATAGAAAATAAGGGATTTAGTACTGCTGTACTTTGCCATATCACTGAATTAACTTTTTCAATATTTAACCAAGACCACAAACCTAACCTAACCCTATTTAACTAACCCTAACACTCATCTTAACCTAACGTCAACCAAATGTATTCGTTGCCTAACCCTAATCACATCTGGGACATGGGACACACTGTCAAGTCTCCAGTGTCAAATGCGTGCATGGTTAAGCAGCCATCCCTTATACCAAAGAGCCAAAGTGCAAGATCAGCTCAACAAACATTTCTAAATGGGTTACATCAGTAAGACAGCGACAGAGAATGAGTTAATGGATGGAGTGATGTTAGAAGTGGTTGTATCAGGGTTGAGATGGTATTAGGACCCGATTCTTTTTACTCTAAGTTGGAAAAAAGCGTATTTCCTTTTTCACTTTCTCCTATGATAGAACATCCGCAACAAACACATTCACTGTTTGATATTGATCAAAGATCGGATTATCCCCGGGAGGCAATTTGTTGTACATTGAACAGAGCTGCATATGATCCAAATGTTTAATATTTAATCCTTTAGTGAAAATATCAATCATACATATTTTTCTACTGCTGCCGGAAAGCCCCCAGGGTAATTCTGTGCATTTCAGTGTAGTTTCTAAGACTAGATAACATAACAAGACAACATAAAGTAAGATAGAAAAATGATATCAGAGCACAGACAAGTGGTGGTCAGTTAAGAAAGACATAATAAAAGATGTATATCCTGAATTGAATACTAAGGAAATATAAAAGATAAACCATCTACATGATGCTAATAATAATATTTTTGGCTAAGCCACTGAACCAGCGTTCATGCCAACACATTCTCATCCCAGCTCGTTGACCACCAACATCTTTGTCACACCCCTCAATGTTTTATACTGATGCACAAGGTACCATTTAGCAGCTGTGTGAAATGCTGTCAGAAAGCCTTTTTATAACACATGGTTAATGTTGGGATGCAGTGTCTGTTTGGGGAGGTTTAGCCATCAAAACTACAAGGGTAGCACATGTCTGGGTTAAAGACCATCACAAGTATGTCATGACATAAATTAATCCGCAAGACACAAGTCATGACGCAAGTCACATGATGCTCATAATGTCATGTACCATAAAACTTTGAATAACATTTTGCTTTCACAGGGGACATAACTCCTGTTCTCCTGGGTGGAAGGCCTGAGTTTGTTTGAGCCATCCATCCACCCCACCTCCTCCATATGTAAACTTTCTCCCTCTTTATTCGACATCAAAGCCCAGTGCATTTCAATCAGCCACAGATGGGTTGAAATGGAAGTCACTTTGTTAGCTGCCGAGTTGCAGAAGGACGTGACAAAATGTCAATATTTGACGACTTGGGAATGAGAACATGCTGTTTGTGCTCCTTCATGTGCAAGTCATGGCTGGAAATGGCATGCTTTCCCCTGTTAACATATTGCCCCCCACCCCCCAGTCTTTGCGCAGTATGTCCAGTTTTTCCATGCTACAACACTCTCTAGCCCCAGATCGGTTGTATAATAATTTGATCAAACACTGGAGGGAGCAGAAAGGATGGACGGATCAGTCGGTCCCCAAAATATCAACACTACAGACAGAGTCTCGATTTGAGGATCAGTACTGGCGTCGGTATGATCAATACCACAAAAATGTATCCATTGCATGATAGATTATATCATGGGAACACCAAACATTCCTCCTCTCTGCTGCTGTTGCGTGCACGCACACAGTGACCATTCAGATAAAGGACATTTCTTTATTTACCTTTAAAAACTGTCTTGTGTTTAAACATGCATGTCATTAAAGGAGAATACTAAAAAATAAAAGGCTCATGTTTGGCAAATTACTTGGTAATATAGCCATAAGTCGAAATCACAGTAAATTAAGAAAAGCATAGTATAGGCCTAGCTATCAGTAGCTATCAGCTTTGTGGTGTATAATGCTGAACTCAAAGAAGTTAGCATAAAGCAGAAATCCTAAAACTCTGGTGCCTGAGGACAGTTGCTGAATTGCCCAGTTAGTAATGAAACATTGGTGCAAGAATACACCTTGCTAGAAGTTTCTTTGAGTAAGAAACACTCCAATGTGCAGCTCCACAGCCAACCGCGACCTCACGGGCAACTTTCCTATTGAGAATGATGAAGTATTATTCATCCTCATCATCATGATTTCTATTACTTTTACCAGTTGCCACAATTTTCATTCCACAGCAGCTCTTTGGTCGGCTGAATCTGCAACATTGTGTCTCCCTAAAGCACAGAAAACGCTGCTGTTCAGATTCTCTCTAAGGCCCAGTATAAATTACCGCCTCTGGGTGTTAGAAAATGGAAAACACCCCCAAGAGATTAATCTTCTCCAACTTTCACAGTCTCCAAACAGCACAGCCATGGATGGCTGGGGGAGAACGTTTGAGCCAGCCTCCACCAGATTGAAAAATCGAGTAAAAAGCCCTGCGTCAGCCGCTGCCATCCTTCCCGTGCCTCTGTGTGCCAGCTCTCACTGAGGGCTTTGATATGAAAAGTCCATTTCACAAATGGGTGCGTTAGCCACAGCGATCAATTCTTCCTCCTCTTCTGTGAGACTGCTGAGTCCCCTGTCGGCTGTGTGTGAAGCAGTCTGTGTGTGATGCATTTGTTTGAGTTTTGTCTGAGATGAACTCAGGAGCTGTTGAGGATAAGATTAACACTCTAGACAAAGTTACTCATTGATTGGGATCTTTCTTGCTGTTGCAGGCTCAGCATATTTAAAAAGCAACTTTATCTGTGGGGCTGCGGTTTCATGGAGATCTCAAAATAGGAATGTAATCTCTTTAATTCCCCTACAGTGCTCTTAGAGTTCGTTGTCAATATAAATATATTTTGGATTATTGTGTTTTGTCTTTCTTTTGCCCTTATCTGTGCTGATGTTTTCTATCTTATTTCACTTTATTAGTTGTCATTTAGATGCTGAAATCCTACACAACTGCTGTCATTTTTCCTTTTTATCTCATCCCTTTAAATTATTTCACCTTTATCAATACACAGAAATGTGACACCCCTGTTATAATCCTACCACTATACCAAAAGCTTCTGTAAATACCAAGTCATTGCTTTGCAAGTCACAAGTAAAGATTATACTTTCCACGTCTGTGTGAAGGTCTTCTAGGGTCCATGTGATGGAAATTTTATCATCAGAGGTTGGAAACGTAGGCTCTGTACTGATGTCCAAGCACCCTAACTTGTAAGCACACCAACTTGTTGGGGGACTTATGGACTGCGGTATCAATAGCTGTCCGTGTATGCTTTGGCCGGGACTATAATTAAGTCCCAAGTCTTAAGTCTTTGCTTTTAAGTCCTGAGGCAAGCACCAAGACAAGACTTACAAGTCCTTCGATGGTTGAGTTTTGACTCCGAAACAAGTCATGGTGTGACAGTAAGTTTCCAAGTTTCCTCATTGATCCACAAAGTTGCCGAACTGTTAAGCTAATGTTAGCTAACCATTAGCCCTCAAATTATGTTCATATTTGCTTCGACTTACTGTTCTCTGTGCAACTTCAAAAATCGATCAACGCTGGAAGTTTTTGCGTCTCCATCTATAGCTTTTCGACTTGCACATTCCGCATACTGCTATTCTTTTTTTGTTGACCACTGGGGTATCTGGACCGTCATGTAATGTGTGTTATCTTGGAGGCCTCTGTGAGAAAAGAGATCTTGTTACAAGGAGTTCTGTTAGAGACCCCAGGACAGAAAAATGCTCGTCATATGTCCGAAGGTCCATGCTAAGGTAATTAAGCCAGAGGTTTTGACTTCCTTCATAACAAATTTCATAACAATAGCCTTTAAAAACGGATACCTGACACATGTTAAGTTAGAGTGATACAGGCCGAATCTCTCTCCAAGCTGTCCATGGAGCTTGTCATGATGCTGTGCCATCTTTATAATAAACCTTTATTATGTATACAAGTCGGTGTCAGCGGAGATTCCTTCATCATCTTCACATCATCACCACTGAATACACCACACCACCACATAGGTTTTGCATGCCAGCATGTTTATCTTTGGTATCA
>JAJHUR010108572.1:0-10360 GCA_027495735.1 Lutjanus campechanus | reverse complement strand
TCCAGTAGACTATTTATTCATTGTTTCTTCTTTATTGATGTTGTTTGTTCTGTTATCCTTTTTGTATTTATCCCACTCTTTGCTTTTTACCGTGGTTATATGTCGTTATATGTTATACGTAAAAATGTAAAAAGACAAATGGACGTTGTATATGTTTTGTATAATTACATTGTAAACAGAGAAAGTCTCATATAACCTGTTTAATTCAAATATTCATAGAGCTTGCTGGTGGTGATCTTGCTGCTGCACATGCACGAGTGTCCTAATAATAATTGGATTTCTGGGGACAAAATGTTGAGCTGTGAGTTGTGCATGGATGCATATGCAGACATAGCAACACACACTCACTGCTACACCCTCCCCCTCCTTCTCTGTAGCACCAAACAGAGCAGACAAAATGACTGCTTGAATATAAGGGCACTGGTATATTAAATTAAAAACAGATTAAGAGCAGAATGTGTTTCAGTTCTGTGGTCTTGGTGTCAACTGTATCTGTTTAACATAAAACCAATCAGTAAAACTAGATCCATGCGTGCATGCATTTGTAAAAGCCAAGGAGAGATAAAAGGGAGAAGGGACACAGATGTCTGACAAAGTAAATCGCTATTTATTCATTTGCTGAGTGTGTTTGTAGATGCAAAGCCTAAAGTCAATGAATAAGAATCCATAAAAAAAATCATGTGACAAAGCTGAAATTAATTCAGTACTTAAAAGGATAATTATTTGAAGTGGGGTTGTATGAGGTTCTTATCCATCCTGTGTATTACATACAGTAGATGTTTGAGAAGCAGCAGTGGTAGCAGTGTAGGGAGCTAAGCAATGTACTGATGTGGAGAGGGTCAGCAGAAAAAGGTATTTAACAATTTTTATTTTTTTTTAAAGGCTCATGCTAAAAAAAAATTGATTGCAAAGTAAAGCAGTAAAAAAATTCTAAATATAGCACACATTTAAACATTAAATACATTTTTCTGCTGACCCTGTCCACAGCAGTAGGCTTTGCTTCATGCTGGTACTCCTCTCTGGTTCTCCAAACTAGGGGCAGGCTGACCAACCTCTACTGTAGGTACTTGATGAGTACCTCACACAACTCCACTTCAAATAATCCGAACTATCCCTTGAACAGTCAGCCTTGGCTTTAATAAAATTAAATAATTACCTTTAATACAGTATATATGATAACAAGCATGCTCCCGTAAGGAGGGCTATGATACAATATTTTTTAATTAAAATTTAAAATAAGAAATTAAAATGCCAAAATGTATTGATCCAAAGGTTTGTTTTAAACTAGCAGCAGCTGTTCAAGGTCATAATACAGTTGTAGGACATTTGCCCCTGGCTGCGGACTGTGTGCATCCTGTCGGTCCCTCAGGTAGCACAAGCCATCTGTCTCTTTAATCACAGCAGCTTGAGGCTCAACGCTGTGTCACCTCTGTGGATGACTCTCCTTCAGATGACTGAGGACCTCAACAGTCAGACCATGAGGGAGGTAAATTTAGACACTCATAATGGATGCAAATGATATCAGCCTGTTAGCTGTTTTTCAACTTGGATTTGGTAAAAAAAAAAATCATCATCATTGTCCAGAAGTTCAACAGTAATAACAGATCTGGGTTGATGTCTCGATTCAAATATCAACAATCTAATAGCACCGATGCAAAGTGAAAACACTGATCCATATCATCATCTTTAAGATTCGCCTGTTTTTTGAAATTCCCAGAGCACACGTGTCAAAATTTCTGTCCAAGTGCACCTCCTTCTGAAACACCAGTCAGACAACTACAAGCAGCCAAGAAGATGAGGATACTCCTCTCTTAGGAATAAATCAGCAGTGTGGAAATATATGCAAACAATGCTGTTACGAGATGGAATACTGAGGGCACATGACAAAACTGAACGGGCATCCAGTCAGCTAACTCAATATGCCAGTATTAGCTGCTCTGTTTCAACAATTTTAGGCTGAAAAAATGTGCACGTAGGCTGAAAGTAGATGACGCTAGCTGTCTTAATGTAAAATGCCATAGGCTTAAGTCAATAGGTGACTACCAAAAAACAATCGTCTATGAACCTTGACAGTATTGAGCCAGATTTTATACTTTTGTTAAATGTTCCTGTTGTTGAGCCATGTTTATGTGTTTAAGTGGAGTCAATTCAAAGCATACTTTACTGCGCTTAACCAATTAACAATTATTTACTTTTATTTGTGTCTGTATTTTTCTTTTATGACCAAAAACAGAAAAGAAACAGGTGGAAGCTTATTCTGTAACTGACTGTGTTAAATGGACATATGACATTGTCTCATCTTGAATGTAGGTCCCTGAACTCAATTTAATCAGAATCATATCGTGGCAGACTTTATGATATCAGCAAGCACTGTATCATTGTCCAAAGAAGTGATAAATCGTATTGTAATTAAACTTGTGATTTACATATCTAGAAATACAGTTTACATAAGAATATTCAGAAAAGTTCAATCCTGACTGAAGAAAAAGTGTGTCTTGGTCAGGCTGAACATGCTGATTAAAAATGAATAATTGGTTATATATTGGTTAAAAGTAAGAAAAAGGCTATGCTGACAAAGTAAAAACACGCACATGTATCCTTCATATTCATCACACACTTACGTCAGAAACCCAGCTCTGCTCAGCTGTCTGTATGCATTATTCAGATTCAAACATTCACTGCAGTTTCTATTTTTATGCTGGTCTAAAGGCACGACAAAGAAAGGGTGGAACAGCCTGGGGGAGAGCTAAATCAAGAAACTGCAAGATAAAATTGTGAGGAAAATATCAAAGAAAAAATGAAAATGTAGATGAAAATGGGACAGTGGATGGTTTTCATGAAGAATTTCATTATATTTCCCCTCCCCCCATTGTCCCATGCGGTGTATTAATGTGTACAAAGACTGTCTGCAGCAGACTGATAAAGATCCTGGTTTATTAATTGGCTATCTTATTAATAAAGAAATCACTCTTCCCTCACAGATATCTATGCAAGACACAGATACTCTGTCTCATCCACTTCACAAATCCTCTGTAGCCTTCTTCTGTATGTAGTGGAACTGTGTTTAGGTCTCCACTGCCCCCTACTGGCAAAGTTCATGCACAAAGGAGTGCCTCTCTTACTTCATTACATCCTCACCCACATCCAACTATCTTCAATTAGCTTGTATGTCTTTGGACTGTGCAAGAAAACCCAAGAACATGTAAACTCCACACAGAAAAGATTGTGTTGAAAAGTGAGTGTTGGACTGAGGACAGGATATAAGGTGGAGGGAAAATCAGTGGCAAGACAAGAGGAAGGAAGGCGGGTGTGAATATCGTTAAAAATCACAACAATCTCCAATTTGTGTGTGTGCGTGTTTGTACGTGTGACAATCAGCCAGTGAGGAACTTTACCTGGGGACGCTAGTCAGGTAGGTCAACACGTTGTGAAACTCTTTATCTGTGATCTCTCCAAACGCAGGGAATTCTGGGAACACAATGATGGGGCTGCCGTTATCTCCTCTACCTCCTAAAAAACAGAGAAAAGAAGGGATATTAATACTTGTCACATGACAGGAATTAAGTAAGAAGAAGAAGAAGAAGAAGAAGAAGAAATTTATTTATATAGCACTCTTCACAGGCATAAGCCACAAAGTGCTTTACATAGCATTAAAAACAAAACAAAATACAGTGCAGGAAACAAGGAGCAATAATTACAATGAAACCCAGTAAAAAAGACACAATATATAATATGGCTATACATTAGAACACGAGATGTAAACGTAGTCACCCAAACGCCTGCCTAAACAGGTGAGTCTTTAGATGCTTTTTAAATGAGTCCACAGAATCAGCCGAGCGTAAAGGTGCAGGTAAAGCGTTCCATAGTTTAGGAGCTATAGCCTCAAAGGCTCGATCACCACGGGTCAGACAAAACTGATAAAATGTTCACAGCTTTCATGCTGTCTGTCGATCAATCTGACAAGGAGAATGCTTATTAATAGTGCAGTTAGAATAAAGGAAGAGACCACTGAGGAAGAAGAAACTGTGGCCACATGGGGGCACTGATGTTCAAGCTGTGTCAAGGATGACTGTGAGGCTGTACAGAGAAAAACTGCAATATCCATCATAACAGACGACATCATCTCATAACCTCCATTTTAAAACAAACAAACAATAAAAGTGCAAGTGGTTTGACAAAAAAATATATTTTACAATTAGAAATAAAGGTGCCAACTAGAACCAGAATGGGTTCTTTGGTTGTTCCTAGAGGAAAACCCTCTTTAGTTCCTGGTAGAACCCTTTCTAAATATTCCACTTGGAACCCTTTCAGAGAGTTATACCTTGAACCCAACATAAAGGGTTATACCTAGAACCATCTGTGAAAGGTTTCACCCAGAACCCCATTTGAGAGCTACAACAGAGAACCGCTCTATGGTGTAATGGTTCCACCCAGAACCCTTCCACCAAATTAGTGCTGGTTCTTAAATCAGTTTGATTCAAGATTCTTGTGTTTCCAGCAGTTTGTGTGGAACCATTCTAATAAAGGACATTATCAACAGAGGGTGTTGCAGAATGCACAACGACCTGTAGAACATAACACTGCTGTTTTGGTTCCCAAGGAAAACATACCACCACCAACTTTTAGGGTTCAGAACCAATTTACTTTGGGCAGAAATTCATTGAACATTTCAAAATTAGGTGCTTGGGGCAAATTCCATGTTGGTGGAAAAGGCCTATCTGAAGGATCTAACCAGAACATTTCCACCTTCTAAGGGTGCTAACAAGAACCAGGAACTACTGAGAACCTTTTTATATTCCAATAGTTTTAACTAGAATCCATCAAAAGGGTTCTACCGAAAATGCTTTCATATTAAAAGGGTTTTATCTAGAACCTACTGAGATGGTTCTACTGAGAACCATTTTATATTATGATACAAAGAACCCTTGACAAACCCTTGACATAAGAGTTTTCATCAATCCCTAAAGAACTTCAAAAAGGGTTCTTTGGATGAAAAGTGTTCCAATGGAATCTCAGTCTTATAAAGAACTCTTGACAAACCCTCTCTTCAAAAAACAAAACAAAAAAGGTTCTTCATATGCAAATGGTTCTTGGTAGAACGGTTATCATGTTTCAAAGTACTTATATAGACCCTACAAACAAACTGCTACAAAAGACATTTTGGCACATTAGTTTGTACCAAATTCTGATGTAACACCCCAATCTTACCACAAACGTTTGGAAAAAGTCCTTGGTTAACAATTTTACACATTTTTTTTTATTTTACACAAAATTCAGCTAATCTGGTTCCTCTGGACTGTGCGAGTGTGATTGGATCAGATTTGCATGACAGTAGCCTCGCACACGTCATTAGATTCTGTCTTTAAAGGACCAGTGTGTAGGATTTAGTGGCATCTAGCTGTGAGCTTGCAGATTAAAAACACGATGCATCATCCTCTACCTCCTAGATTGTAGGAGAACATGCAGTGGCCACAAAGCGCACAAAAAACACTAAAGGCTGCATCTAGAGCCAGTGTTTGCTTTGTCTGTACTGGACTACTGTAGAATCATAGTGGCACAACATGACAGTTTCCATGGTAGAGGACCGGTGCCCTGTATAATTATAAACAATTCATTCATTCAGTTAATGAAAAAAACTACACAATTTCTATTTCTGCCATATTTTGCCAATATATCCCCCCGAATCTTACACACTGGACTTTTAAGGCAAGCCTTTAATTTTACATAAAATTTGGCTAATCTGCTTCCTCTGGAATGTGTGTGGGTGTGGTTTGATCATATCTGATGGACAGTGACTTAACAACCACAGATGAGAGTAACTCAGTCAGGTACTTTGCTCCTGTGTCATGCTTCCACCCCTTTTTGGGTGAAAGCAACCACTCTAATTTGAGTGGCGGTGAGTACAAATTCTGTGGTGTTTCCCAGATTAAACATGTAAAATAAGAAAACCATACTGCTTTTGAGCTATTAGTAGCCTAAATCCTCTGGCCAGTCAGGTGAATAATTATGCCATATCTTTGCTGATTAACAATCAGCATCTTTACGTAGAGAAAAATAAAGAAATAATGGTTGGAATGGAATGGAATGGTGGAATAACGACCCTACCAAGTGGCTGGAGGCAGTATATCCTGATTAGGGATGTCACTTTTTATTCGAGTTTCGAACATTCGTTCAGACATGAGGTGAAAAGTTCATGTTTGAGCTGTAATTACCTGTTCGAAATGTCGGCTGCAGTCTCTATAGGAGCATCAGACAATCTGATGTAGTTTGCCTTGTGATCCAACAGAGGGCGCTCTAAGAATTCACTATCATGTTGACCTATTGCATGCCCTACTGACCTATCACTAAACAAAGCTAATGTTAAAAGTGATACTCCACTTTACATGATAACCCACTCAGTAGCATGTAGCTGGTAGGATGTAAACATTGCATCGATCTCGCGAGACTTCGTATATATCTTAATGGACGCACGTGCGGATTGACGACATGTTTACATCCTACCGGCTACATGCTACAGTTGACATTTCTGCTAAAAACATGGCGTAAATGGCGTCTTTTGCGGTTAATTTTTAATGTTGCGACTCGCGGACACTTGGATTACACCACACGAGCAGGATGGAGACATTTTGTGTTTGTTTTGTGTGCTTTTTTTTAACGTTTTATGCGTGGTCACCTTTCACTGCCATTGTACTGGATGAGGCTGCTACCCCGTTTCTCCTAAAACTCCAGAATTGATTTGTGAACTGAAGACCTTCACCCATCATCACATCGGCATAGTGGTGAGTACATACTGAGTGGGTTATCATGTAAAGTGGAGTATCACTTTAATGTGTTGTTTTGCTACAAAAATGGAGGACGATAGTGAGCAAAGCCGTCTTGAGCGGACAATCACGACACCAAAACATCTGAGAAGCAGCATGTGGACGTATTTTGGGTTCTACACCATGGATGGCAAGGTCACGGACAAAGATAAGGCTGTTTGTCGACTTTGTAAAGAGCAGGTGTCTTACTCTTCAACGACAACAAACCCGCGGGCTCACCCTCTAGCTTACCACCCAATTGAGGCAGCGGAGGCAGAGGCACCACAGACGAGCGGAGCAGCGCCAAGTGTACAGCCTCATTTGACTGCGTATTATTCACAGCACACTCAGCCTCAGCAGGCCAGGTTTTTGTGTTTTGTTTTTTTTTTTTGGGGGGGGGGGTTGAATTTATCCGAACAAATTACTGGTAATTTTAAATTCGTTCGAACTTGATTTTTTGAAGAAGTGACAGCCCTAATCCTGACATATACAAGTGTTTTACTGAATCTCTTTTTAAGACAGTATTTTACTGTTTTAGTAGTCTGTCCACGGTATGGTAAACTAATTACAATGACAACATTAACATGCATGTGAATGACACTACTTTTTTCAATTTGCTGGCAGCACTTTAACAGCACTTGTTTTCGGCCAAAAGGGGGTGTGGTCGAGGGAAAAGACATATGGCTGCTCTGATCCATCATGAGCATACAGTATGTTTTAAATATTGTCAAATCTTGACTGGTGCAAGTTTGTGACATCACCTTTTTCAGAAAGAGTTCCACCCCCCTCATGCCAGTGAGAAGAGAACAGGGATAAACACAAATACAGAAAATGTGGGAAAAAAACAAACATTGTTCTAATGTTTTAAGATGGTTTTGCATTCATGAAGGACCGCATTGCTCATAATAAAACACTGACTAACAAAATATGTTTTGAATGCTTTTCACAAAAACATTTTAGATTCAATAGTGGATTACACAGCTAAAGTGAAACGAAAGGATGAGAGAAAAAGAGGTGAAACACATCACTCCTGCTATGTTTGTACACAATGATTGGTGTTGACACATTCAGTCTCACCTCTTACACACACACACACACACACACACACACATACATACACACACACATATATATACATACGTTTTTTTCTCATTTTCAACTTTTTCAGGGTAGCAGCCTTATCCAGTACAATGGCAGTGAACGGTGACCACGCATAAAACGTTAAAAAAAAGCACAAAAACAAACACAAAATGTCTCCATCCTGCTCGTGTGGTGTAATCCAAGTGTCCGCGAGTCGCAACATTAAAAATTAACCGCAAAAGACGCCATTTACGCCATGTTTTTAGCCGAAATGTCAACTGTAACATGTAGCCGGTAGGATGTAAACATTGCATCGATCTCGCGAGACTTCGTATATATCTTAATGGACGCACATGCGGATTGACGACATGTTTACATCCTACCGGCTACATGCTACAGTTGACATTTCTGCTAAAAACATGGCGTAAATGGCATCTTTTGCGGTTAATTTTTAATGTTGCGACTCACGGACACTTGGATTACACCACACAAGCAGGATGGAGACATTTTGTGTTTGTTTTGTGTGCTTTTTTTTAACGTTTTATGCGTGGTCACCTTTCACTGCCATTGTACTGGATGAGGCTGCTACCCCGTTTCTCCTAAAACTCCAGAATTGATTTGTGAACTGAAGACCTTCACCCATCATCACATCGGCATAGGGGTGAGTACATACCTGTCTCTTATACACATCTAGATGTGTATAAGAGACAGGGGTTGAATTTATCCGAACAAATTACTGGTAATTTTAAATTCGTTCGAACTTGATTTTTTGAAGAAGTGACAGCCCTAATCCTGACATATACAAGTGTTTTACTGAATATCTTTTTAGACAGTATTTTACTGTTTTAGTAGTCTGTCCACGGTATGGCAAACTAATTACAATGACAACATTAACATGCATGTGAATGACACTACTTTTTTCAATTTGCTGGCAGCACTTTAACAGCACTTGTTTTCGGCCAAAAGGGGGTGTGGTCGAGGGAAAAGACATATGGCTGCTCTGATCCATCATGAGCATACAGTATGTTTTAAATATTGTCAAATCTTGATTGGTGCAAGTTTGTGACATCACCTTTTTCAGAAAGAGTTCCACATATACATTATAACAAGTTACTTTGTAATATTCAGGAAATTAGAAGGAAAATGTTTTTCATGTATAAAGAAAAATGGTCAGTTGATATATGGTATAAACCAAAATTACGAACTTATTGTCTTATAAAGAATTGCTATGATGTAGAACCTTATGTGAAGTATAATTTAAACAAAGGTCAAAGATCGTTATGTGCGCAGTTACGTTCAGGAACATTACCATTGGCCATAGAAACTGGCAGGTTTAATGCCACTCCTGAAGAGGAAAGACTCTGTTTGCTGTGTGAACTTGATGAAATTGAGAATGAGGTTCACTTTTTGTTTTGCTGTCCTGCATATGAGGATTTAAGGGATGTATTTTTCACTAAAATGTCCTCGATTGATGTTGAATTTTTTTGGTTGGATGAGTATGCAAAACTTGAGTTGTGTTTTAGAAAGGGGACCTTTTTTGTGGCAGATTTTGTTTCTCAAGCCTGGGAGAGAAGGCAGAATGCTCTGTTTAAGACCGAGCTATGAAATGGACTGCAATTTTGTATTGTAAGGTAAATATTTGTTCACTGCAACTGTATTTGGTGTCTTATAAACTCATGGGGGTTGGGCACTTTTTGTGCATGACACGAAAATAAAGAATCATCAATCATCATCCACCCCCCTCATGCCAGTGAGAAGAGAACAGGGATAAACACAAATACAGAAAATATGGGAAAAAAACAAACATTGTTCTAATGTTTTAAGATGGTTTTGCATTCATGAAGGACCGCATTGCTCATAATAAAACACTGACTAACAAAATATGTTTTGAATGCTTTTCACAAAAACATTTTAGATTCAATAGTGGATTACACAGCTAAAGTGAAACGAAAGGATGAGAGAAAAAGAGGTGAAACACATCACTCCTGCTATGTTTGTACACAA
The DNA here is from genome assembly GCA_027495735.1 of Lutjanus campechanus. Taxonomy (NCBI): domain Eukaryota; kingdom Metazoa; phylum Chordata; class Actinopteri; order Lutjaniformes; family Lutjanidae; genus Lutjanus; species Lutjanus campechanus. The sequence continues at coordinate 476 of JAJHUR010108572.1, read as the reverse complement.
TGATTGGTGTTGACACATTCAGTCTCACCTCTTACACACACACACAAATACACACACAAATACACACACACACTCCCTGTGTGGAACAGCTGCTCTGTCAGCGCATGTGACTGGAATATCAATCTGTCTGCCTTTTCTTCTCTCATCGCTATAGCAACAGCAAGTGCATGGTCATGGTTTCAACGTCTGCTTAGATCTTTGTCTGCAAAATGGTTCCCGACGCTGCTGCAGCCACAAGGTCACCACTGACACACAGAGCGGACAGCTTATACTGTACTGTACTGTAATGGACGTCAAGAGATGTCTGCAGCCCTTGTGAAAGATGCATCAAAAATCATAAAAAAAGCACTTGCTTATGGAGTTATATTTGTGCCACAATCCTGAGCGAGCAATTGTAGATTTTGAGCACAGAAAAATATTTTGTGAGCACAGAAAAATATTTTGAGCACAGAATAGTATTTTGAGCACAGAAAAAT
>JAJHUR010108563.1:1182-27354 GCA_027495735.1 Lutjanus campechanus | reverse complement strand
GGAGCTCCTGAGTGTCTGTGCAGCGATATTAAGACCAGGAGGTGGGAGGGTGATGGAATGGCTGTGGTCAGAGCACAGTGGCTAGCAGGGCCGCTTCGGTAAGTCCTAAATCACCAGGAAACCAGACCGCTGCTGTGATGGATGTACGTGGCACGCCCCGGATCAGGAAACCTCCAATCCGTCTCCAAGAAGAAATGTTTCAGTACGGACACACTGGGCTGGGCACGTACACTCACTCTCCACACACACACACACAAAAAACAACACAGAGATGCATGCATGCAAGTATACACGAACACAAAACCACACAGAGAGACGCACACGCAGTAAAAAAAAGAAAGAGCCAGCAGGCCAGTTCATCAGATTTATGTGAGCAGAGGTGCTGTGGTCAGGTGAATAGATTGGTTAGCTGGCAAGGTGGGTGGGTTCTGTAGCCTCGGTGGCCAAAACAAACCTTCTAATCATTCCAATAGCCCTGCTGATTTATGCTGATAAATTATATCTGGAGGAAAAAATCCAGCCGCAATAGCAGTTCTGCCCGGCCAGAAGATCTGCACAGAGAGGTTTCAAATCTTCTTACAGGAAAAAGGAAGAATAAGTGGGCTGCAAAAGAGCAGTTTCTATGTCTGAGAGAAATCAGTCTCCCTCAGATTGGTGGGATTTTCATGTGAGTGCGAAGTACGGCTGTCTCAGCTAACTTTACCTCATTCATCTTTCACTTTCGCTTTATATATTTAAATATAGATTTTTTTGTGGACAGAAATATTAAAGTAGAGGAAAGTATGGATTGAAACAGTAAGAAGAGTTCATTTCTATTATTATTTGAATTTTATTTGATACAGAGAATGAAAGTGAAGTGCTGCACAAGTTTACAGCTATTTCTAATTTTCTAGGGCTTTTTAATTGTTTTTTTTTTTCATGTACAGTGAAATTAAAGATTTCAACTTCAATGATCATAAAACCACAATACACCACAGATATGGAAAATACAGTAAAATCCACATACACCAAACCGTGTAATGCTACTTTCTGAGACCTCTACAGCATCAGTATGATCAATACTTCACATGTCTTCTGCCCTCTGGTGGATTATCAGAGCACTGCAGACATCAGCCGGCCTGTGAGTGCAAAATCCAACATGGCTGCCTTCCCGTAGTAACCTGAACATTTTTGACAGGAAAATATATGTTAAGTTCAAAAAAGTTATGGGAAGAATAACAGTTACATCATAACTAATATTTCAGTATGAATATTTACTGGATTGAAACAATATTTTGTTCCTTATTTCACACGTAAATTGTGTTGAAAATGTGTGACTCCTTCACTCCACTGTTCAATTAACTAAATGTCATCTTAAAAATAAATTTAGCGTTGAAAATATCATATATGAAAATAATAATGTGAAAAAAGTATATTTTCAAAAGGCCCAATAAACACTTTAAATAAATTAAAAGACAGGCTTTACAGAGGTAATTTAGAGTACAATTAAAAAAAAAAGCTTAAAGTTCTGGTTTGCTTTTCACAAGCATTTAAACTTTGTTGTAAAAGTTTTTATGTCTGTAATTAATTTGATCTCAGTCGGTAATGTGTTCCAGATTTTACAGCCCTTTAAGGAGACACTGCGGTTTTACACTAGTGTTCCTCTGTTACTGTCCTTTCTCTAATATATCAGTTTTGTTTATTGAATCTGTTTCAGTTCATCAAAAAAAGTGCTGACATAAGTCCAATTACTAGGAGTACACAAAAAATAATTATTTAAAAGTGTTGTGTCAGAAGCTTTTTTGAAAATAAACCACAAAAAACAACAAAAATGAACGCTAACAGATTCAAAAAATGATCTGAAAATAGAACCTTGTTTGTTTTATGTTGTCTTTGTGGCGACATTTATGTTGCTTACTTTGCTGTAGCTCCCTTGATGCGGTAAAAAAAAAGGAATGCGGCTCTGTAAACATGCAGTCAGCTGTTCCTGAATGTTAAAGACGAGGCACGAACAAGCTGGATGTTGACCAGGCCCTTGAAAATCCGTGTTATGTTGCGTATGGAGTCAATATGGAGGAGCAGCACTTGGCGTTGTCCATACTGGGTGCTTGTTGTGTTTATCCAAACAGATTAGATTTCTGCCAGAGGATCCCTGCCAGCTCGTCTCCTCTTATTCCACACTCTGCTTTTTCAGCCACAATATCTGGAAACTTCTTTGTGCAGTAAACCATCCCGTCCGGCTCAGGAAAGCTCCCATAATTAGTGCAGAGCCACAACAGAAAAGGTTCTCCAGTGCACCAGAAAATGATTCTGTAGGTCTGAACCATAAGTGAACAATCATGGTGAACCCTAAAATGGTTCTCTATAGCACCATGCGCAAACTATTTTGGCAACTGGAGTAAATACATGAAATTAAACTTTCTTAACCGGCAGCAAGTAAGACCACATTTCGGTATCATTGTGTTTTGTTTTTGTTTTTTCTTGATTCTGAAAAACCGTGACAAATTGGAGTCCTCCACATCTGGTTAGTGTGCAAACATTATGGGTAAATGTGGAGCCATAATGACTCAGCAACCCTGTCATTAATTGTAAAAAAAAATGGGATCTTTACAAAAGAATTTCTAAATAGTGATTTTGCGAAAATAAAACGACAGCGGTGTTCGAAGAATAGCCAGACCAAGGACAGGACTCAACACTCGACAGAGGATTAGGTACATTAGGGCTGACCGGTACTGGACTTTTGGGGCTGATTCTGATATCAGCCGTCTATGGTGGTGGTGTTGCCTTCAGGTAACATACCCGTCATTCACACTCACACAATACATCTTTGATTATGGTGAAATACTTTAAAAAAGAGGCAAGGCCCTAATGAAACTAACAGCAGTGTTTTCATTTGTCACATGACTCTCCTGAGGTCACGTTGAATCCCGTTTTGCGGGTTTCCTCATATGGTTCAGCTCCAAAATGGTCTAAAAATGTCTTTTTCTGTCATAGATGAGTAAAGCTTAATTTTTAATTCTTTAATGTACTTTTTTGTAATTAAGTAATGTAAAACTGGTAAAATACAAATTTAACCTTGAAGTAACTATCATTATGGATTCCCACGTACCATTTTTTTTTTGTATTGTGTATTTAGATTTATATTCTGTTCAACTAATATAACATAAGGTGTAAAATGCATTGATAAATATTTTTATTTAACCTCTTATTTATCTATTTCACTGTTATTTTTGATCTTACTGTTGATTTGGTTCTAGTTATTTCCTCAGCTTGTTCTTTTTATTAGTTTGCACATGTGCTGTGTTTCTTTTGTACAGATAACCTGAAAAATGCAATAAAAACAGTTTAAAAAAATATTTTTGTTTAATTTTAACTCAAAAGCACTGAACTAAAGATAGAAAAAAAAAACAACAACAAATGGTTGCAACATAGTGTAGGTCAGGAAAGACACACTGAAAACAAGCATTTAAATGTAACACAAATGATCAAAAACTGAAATGTGACTCACTGTCTTGTTTTTAAAAAAAAAAGAGGGTTATGAAAGTTTGGTTTGATAGATTCTTGATGTAAAGTTTACTGAAATGAACTGACACCCTTTAACACATTCATTCCTATAGGCTGTTTCACAATGGCACAATGTTGTCTGAGGGTAACATCCAGAAAAACAAAGTTATGACGAGAATTAATTTTTAATCAAATCAAGTTTTAAATAATAACTCTCTATTTTTCCACCCTTTTCTATTGTTATGGTAGAAATGAACAACCCTAAGGTGTACCCTCAAAAATATTTATTGACAAAAAACTTTTTTCTTTTTTTATTTGATATTGATATATCAGCCAATATTCTTTTAAGAGCCTAACTGGTATGGGATTTTCTTTTTTAGATGAATACAGGTTTTAGAGGTGAAAACTTATCAGCATCATAGTGAATTTTTGAGCTGGAGTAAAAAATGGACCTTTTCTGTGTGGATTGTGCACTGATTCTGATTTTCAACAAATAACAACAAATGAACCAATTGTAGTAACTAGAACCAGAGAAGAACACAAAGAAGAAAAAGATCAAATATACATAATTTGCTGCCTGTAAAACAAAACAAAACAAAAAAAAGCCCTTAATCAGGGATGAAATAAAGCAGGGTAAACCATTTAAACCTGATTATTATCTCAGTATTTTATTGGTGAGAGTATTTCATCTGGACTAATGATTTTTTTTTAATAAGAAGATTTAAAGTTAACGTGTATATGCAAGAGTTTTATATTAATGAGTTAGAAAAAAGGCCACTGGAAGAACTTTTTTTAACTGTCTTACAGTAAAAAAAAATGTGATTGTTCCTACATGAAGATTTAACAAACAACGACCCCATAATCAGAGATGAAATAGAGCAGGATAAACTATTTAAACCCAGTTATTATCTCAGCGTTTTATTGGTGGGAGCATTTCATGTGTACTGATGATTTTTATCAAAAGAATGAAAATTAACGTGTGTATGCAAGAGTTTGGCATTAACTGAGTTAGAAAATAGCCACTGGAAGTACTTTTTTTTACAGTCTTGTAAAAATCTGATCGTCCCTAAAACAAACTTTAATTTAGCACAGTCCCATAATCAGGGATTTACTGTAGTAGAGCAGGGTAAAACATTTAAACCCAGTTATTATCTCAGCGTTTTATTGGCCAGAGTATTTAGTCCAGGCAAATGATTTTTACTAGGAGAATTAAAAGTAACATGTAGGCTAGAGTTTTTCTTAAGTGAGTTAGAAAACAGCCACTGGAAGCATAACAGGATTTAACAAAGTACGATCCTTTGATCAGGGATCTAATGGAGCAGGTTAAACCATTTTAAACTAACTTTTATCTCAGGGTTTTATTGGTGAGAACTGTTTGACTCTCTCACTTTTTATTCACTGTAAATAAACTTGATTTGCGGTTGTGTTGGTGGCTGTTGATCACAGTTTACCTACTTCTTAATCCCTCTCTAAACTCTTTAAACTGCGTAGGTGTGAGTTTGTTTTCCTGAAAGTGTGCGTCTGGTTGGAGAGCCCCGGCCGTCTGTCCCACCGGTCCAAACTGTCTGAGACAGCTGGCTCGCTCTGAAGCAATCTGAGAGATCGCTGGGCGTGTCGTCCTATTTCTCTTCATGTCAGGCCGCAGAATGAAGAAATCCACGGGATTAGTGCATGGTTTGTATCTGCTGACAGACCGGTGACAGGCCAGATCGAGAGGCAGGGTTTCATACTCAGTGTGCCACGCCCGCCCGGCAGACATTTGCACTATATTTGCTCTTACAAAGCATTAACAACTGCATATTCAAGAAATGCTTTTTAAAACTTCTATTTTTTCTTGTCCAAACTGATTAGAAACCCCATAACTCTCAGTTATTATCACATCTACAGAGCAATGACAGAATTATATAAGTTGGGAATAAATAAATGGAGTTTTGAGTCGCAAAGACCATCATCATTTCGCCTCTCGCTTTGCACTGAAAAAGTGCATTTCAGTAGGAGTTTACTTTTGTGGATTATAACAATTTAAAATTACAGCCCTGCTCCCTTAATCTGCTATTCTTATTTCCATAAAAGCACATCAGTTATGTTTCTCTCGGTATCGTACATCCGATGTCATGACATCCATGTCTGTTCCAGATTTCTCCCTCTGCAGTTCAGCTGCCATTTTCTCTTGGTGAACTGGAAAGAAGGTAAGTATACTGCAAAACAAAATTATATTTTGTGACTAAATAATGTATTATGTTATATATTAAATGGTCCACATGAAGTGGTTAACTTGTGCTGTTTAAATTTTAGTGCTGAACAAATCAAGCTATCGCTAAGTCATGCTAATGTTAAGTCAAGCTAACATTAGCAATTATATTCTTCCCTGAAATAACATTTGGTTTGCAATATTCAACTTTTGGGTGAAGCAAATGATTGAGAAGGAAAATAAGAAGCTTTTAAGTTGACCTGCCAGTAATTTATGTTGCATTACCGCAAACTGTTGACATCAGATTATTAAGCACATCTGATCTGTGTTCATATAACTTGTTAGCTTGATTTGAAACAAGTGAATTCATTTGTGTGCCACCAATTAAAGTAATTTTTCAACTTACTTTTGTCAATTAACTTTTGACCATTTAAAGGTTTATTTCTTTTTTTAGTATTTTGTCATATATGGAATAATTTTATGTTCATTTTTAAGGTTACTCTCTGGCCTTCATTGGATAGTAGATGGTAGAATACTGACAGGAGAGAGGGATGTGACGTGCAACAAAATCAAACTGAATACACTGCGGTCATTTGATTGACATGTTAGCCAGCAGGATGTCCCTAAAAGGAAAAACACAACAAACAGGGCTGTTCACAGGAAGATCACAGGAAGATCAGTCACCCATTAGACCTTGCTTGGAGCTGTATTTGCTTGTTATTTTTTCCATCCTATAAACTGACACCTCTTCTGTTCCACTCATCATGAAGTAAGATCTGTCAGCCATTCTTGAGAATCAGGTCCTACCAAAAAACAGCTTTAAAAGTTATTAGTGCAACACTCTAATTCCATTGTTTGTTTGTTTTTTCATGAAAATGTATTCTTTAAATATTTATATATATATACATATATAATATATAATGTATTAAATGTTTTAGTTTGCTTTAATTTCTTCGCTCTGTGCCAGAAATCACCTTTGTTCCAGGCAAGAATTCCCAACTTTAAATAATCTAAAAAAAAATGTTAAAAGCCTTCAAAATCTAAAACTAACAACACCTACAGATAACATATAAAAATGTGCTTTATAATCATATTTGTTTTTAAATATACATATATATATATATATTTAATCAAAATGTCGACTCTTTAAAGTTCCAGTGTCCCAGATTTCCATCAAACCTGTCAGATTTTTACAAAAACATGATTTAATCAGGGATATATATATCTATAAAAAAAAAGGTTTAGCTGTACCCTGAGGACCTCTGTCTCACTTCCTGGTTTAAAAAAGGCAGGAATACTGCTCAAGCACTGGTAAAGTTGCTATTTTTTTTGACAAATGCATTAAATAATATTACTATCAACCATAACATGTCAACTCTGTAGCCTTTCTAAATCATAATGATTTAAAATGTGTATTTTGATAAACATTAAGAAGACTGATCTTTTAAAATACATTTCCCCAGCGTAATTGAAGAATTAAATAAACATTAAAACCCCTTTAAATGTATAGTACTGTATGAGCACATGCTGGAATATATACTGAGCCCAAACTGTATGAAACATTTTCTCATTGGTTTCCGAACCCCTGTGCGGAGTAGGGAACCACTTAAAACACATTTTCGAGATGCCGCATGTCATGTTGATGACAACGTATCGGAGAGTAATTATACTAAATGTGATTTTAAATGGTTGCAGATGTCACTTTGTATGATATTGATCCGCGGTGCCACTCGGCGCTCTGTGTCTCGACCAGCAGGTAAGCAGCACCAACCTTTCCCCTGAGTCAGCGTGTGCATGGCTGCATTGATTAGGTGTGACTACTCGGGTCAGGGGCCAATTTGGGGTCACCCGAGGGTCAAGCGTGTTGTCCAATAAAACAGCGGGACCTCCAGACTGGATCCGGCCAGTATCCTGGCAACAGGCACCGCCCCCCACCCCGAACCATGAGAGCACCCGTCCCGGTGGTGATTGAGACTGCAGGGCTCCATTCTCTTTTCATCAGCTTCAATTCATCTGTTCCTATAACTTGGCCCAGATGAATTAACCTGAACAATAGAGACAGGGGGTCGGTAAAGCGTTCGCCATTGTCAGCACGGAGAGCAATTAAGCAGAATGTTCAGTTCACACTGTTTTTGGCTGAAAACAACTTAAATGCCAAATAATTTGTGACCACACTGTGCAGACAAAGCAAAGGAAAGTCCTTCCTTTTCAGTGCGAGCCCGTATGAATGCAAAACTCTGACTGGATTGCACCAACGAGGATTACTTTTTAAACCTGATCAAATCATGGTTTAACTTTAAAACTCCAATTTAAACTCAATTCAAAACGTGATCCAGTCTTAACTTTAAACTTACACTTGCGGAGGTTTTAAATGGCTGCCCTTTTTGAGAAGGATTGAGCAAAACACTGAAGTTCTTCTATGAAGGCGAGTCTCTTTTTTCCTTACAGTGCTGTCGGCCATTTTTTAAAATCTTCTATTGTTTGGCTTTATTGCTCTATTAATTTGGCCAACAGTTTTTTCTCAAAGGAGGATAAATTATAGCTTCATGGCAGAGCCAGCATGAATAGGCTATAGGCTGACTAACTTTTTTACTAGCTCGCAAACAATATCATGTTTTGTTAACTTTTTTAGCTAGCGAGCTTCCTGAACATTTGAGGTCTGCTGAAAGTGTCAGCTCGTTTAAATCAGGGCTTAAAACATTATTGTGCTTTATATTACAGCAGCTTTCCAATAAAGTAGATACATAACCTCTGTTAAAATAATCTGTAACTATTGTTTTTATAGTTGTTTGCTTTAAGTTTTTTTTTTTTTTTTTTTTTTTGTCTAACTACTATTTGTCAGCTTCCTTTTGCCTTTTGTTTTTATGGCCATTTAAATGGGATTGTAATGTTCTTTAAATGTTTTATTTTTATTTATTTCTATGCTCCTGTAAAGCACTTTGAATGGCCTCTTGCATAGCTAGCAAACAATGTAAAGTTTTGTTTACATTTTAGCACACTAGCAAAAATGTAAAATTTTGTTTGTCTTTCCAGCTAGCTAACAAAACATGCAACATTGTGTTAAAATTTAAGCTAGTTAGAAAACATTTGGTTAGCTAGCAAAGGATGTAACATTTTGTTAAAGAATACATGATTGACAACATGTGAATTTAATTTGGGTAAGCAAGCATCTCCATATTAATTAAATACTAATTCATTTTGTTTTACATCACGCAAGTAAACCAAGATTGTTTTTAACTGTGCAACACATCTCTGCTTAATTTGAAATCTTTACTCATTTTAAACCAAGTTTTGCTAAACTCTGATCAGAACTAATCTTGGATTAAATGAATCTTTGTTACTGTAACCCAGTTTATGTGCAGTTTGTGTCTGTTTCTATACACCAAACACAAATGTAGGTTATATTTATACTGTTACATGTTCTGTTTGCCTCATAACAAGGAAATATTAGCATTAACCTATGAAACAGTTCCATCTTGGATGCCGAGCGCGCATTTATTTGTGCGTCTGCTCAGTAATTCATGACTTGAAATGTCACTGAACTTAATGCGACCTTATTTCATCCCAGGCCAGTACATTCACAGACACGAACGCCGAGTAATTTCAATGCAGCCCCATCAAAAATGTCCCACTGATACGTTTTCAAGCTATTCAAATAAGTCATTATATTAGAATAACACATGACTCGGTATCTAATAATGTCAACTGAATTACAAAGTGATTTGCAATGAAGAGGAGTCAGCGATTCCAGGATTACATGCTTAGTTGAATTCAATAAGCCGGTATATACTGTAATAGGAAACCACAGAAAAATCCATACTCACCACATCATCTGATAAAAATGTCTGCTCACTGCTCAGCAGGACTCTGTTAAATCTATCAAAAACACTTTGTTCTCCTGCTAATTTCGAAATAATATGCTGATTACAAAAGAGCAATAACAGACAACAGCGGTAAATCATCTTGCACCAATCAAATAGTTATTAAAAACGCCATGAACTACGCATCATTAACGCTGTGTGTCTGTGGGGACAAAAAATGAGGAACAGACTGAGGATCAAATGCGTTTGTTTCGATGATCTTTCCATACAGAAGGTCGTTAAAGTCAGGGGGAGAGAAATATGGAGCTTCGAGGAGAAATCCACGTTTATAAAATCACACACGCTTGAAAGGATAAATTTTATAGTCTTTGGTTCTAGATGGAGCTGTGGAAATTTATCAGCAATCAATTCAGCTTATTCACCAATTTTCAAACTGATATTAACACATCCATTTATGTCACACTGGACAGTAACACTCTTAGAAATAAAGGTGCTAACTAGAACCATAAATGGTTCTTCAGCTTGTCCCCAGAGAATAATCCTTTTAGTCCCCGTGAGAACCTTTTATAAAGGTTTCACTCGGAACCTTTTCAGAGAGTCCTACCTAGAACATAAAGGGTTGTACCAAGAACCATCTGTGAAAGGATTCACTTTAGAACCCCTTAAGAAAGGTTCAATGATGTTCTGGTTCCACTCAGAACCCTGTCTGGAGGCTCGTTCCAGAATCTCTCCATCTTCTAAGGATGCTTACAAGAACACAGCCAGTGGGTTCTACCAAGAGCCTTTTTTATATTCCAAGGATTTTAGCTAGAACCTACCCAGGGTGTTCTATAGAGAACCCAGGGGGTTCTACAGAGAACCTCTTTATATTTCAAGGGTTTTATATAGAACACATTCACATTTTGTTTTTCTTTTTTGAATCATCAGCTCGTTTGGTCAACTTTTAGTTACGAATAAAATTTTTGTTTCAGGTAAAAAAAAAAAAGTGATGTGTCGTTCCAGGCTTTGTCTGCTGAACTCTTCAGAAGAAAAGAGTTAGTTATTTTTTGAGAAAAAACCCCAAACAAAACTCAATCCAAGTCTGAAAAGTGCTGTTTGTGCAGTATGCAAGTCGTTTACATGGAGTCAGCATGTCTTATAGACAGTCTGTTGCAGTGATTCCCAGCCTGGGGAGCAGGACACCCAAAGGTGTCACAAGATATATCTGAGGGGTCACAAAATGACACATTAGAGACCACAAAGATATATCTATTTTCTTAGACATTCCACTAATCTTGGTTGTTTTATTGTGAATTACTGGGTACTTTAATACATCTTCAGGCCTAAAAAAAAAAAGTTTCTTCTATTATGTTGCTTCTTTTTAAGGGGTTTGGGTGTGAACCACTGGTCTGTTGGGTCAATGGATGTCACTTGTTATTGTACCATTTTTATGAACTAATAAATACAATTTGCTACACTATAATATACATGTTTTTTATTTTTAAATTAATTATATAAAGGACATGGAACATTTTGTACTATACTTCATCAAGTTAACCAATAAAGCATTATTAAATGCTACAGTTAATCAATTATTGTAATTTGTGTGAAACAAACAACAAGCTTTAGGTATTCAGTCTGAACAAAACAAACAAAACCCTTTTACAAACAAACTTAGGATCATGAAAAGTGATGCAGTTGTCAAATATGAAAGACAGCTTAATACATAAATCCCATGGCAGCGGTGTCAAACTCATTTTAGTTCATAGGCCACATACGGGCCAAAAAGCTGGTGCAAAGAAGTAAAAGTATATTCTTTCACACACACATTCATTTACAGAAGAGATGATCAACAGCCTGACATGTTTTCGACAAATTAGTCCAATTTCAACAACATTGTTTGTGTCAGTTTTTCCATCTTTGGTCTGCTAATGATAGATAATGCACAAAATGTTGATGTATTTTGGAACTGGACCCTTCGCTGGGCCGGTTCTGGCTCATATGTTTTACACTCATGACCTATGGCAAAATGTATTGTCATTTTTTTGCCGACAAATAAAAATGCCATGCCGACAATGGACAAGCAATGTGATCATTCTTCAGTATAGACACAAATACTGTGCCTCTGTTTACTGTCTCACCGGCAGAAGTCTGCAGAGGACGACAAAAGATGACAAGACGAAAAACAAGCGCCAACATTCAGCTCCAGTATCACACAAAGAAGATAAAGTAATTAAACCAGTAGTCTGTGGAATTATGCAGCTTCCTGGAGCTCTGGATGAAACACGACACGCTACAATTGCAGGACAGCGTTTTCACTCCACAACAACACAACGGCACAGGCGTTAAGTTGGGGCAACATAAATTTGTTTCATGTAGGAACTATTTTTTTTTTGCCAGTAGAAAGAAAGTAGTTCCAGTAGATTCTACAGTAGAAGGAAAAGACCCCCTACTGCTCACGACAACATCTGTGGATTATCTCGAGTAAGTGGGTCATGATTTCTGGATATATTATTATATAATGTGGAGGAGGCAGACTTCTCTGTGGCCAACAGCTCTGAAATTTTACCACACACATCAAGACAACCTATGTAGTTTTGATTTTGGGGGTGAATTGTCCCTTGAAATAAGATGCCATCAATGCAACAACACCTTCCCTTGAGTGACCCTCTGTTCCTGACAACTTGTCAAGTGTACAAGTTAATTCATCCTTTCCGTGAGCTACAGTCGTTTCCGGCTCTGCAGCAGGTTGCTTCGCACAGACGCAGTCCACAGAGAGCACTTCCAGGACACCTCCATAGACCCTTAGGGAGGGCCCCCGCTACAGTGCTCTGGGCCCTGCCCCTGGGGACCCATGACCAGGATCATCCATCGCCTGGATCATGACACTAATGACTGCAATGTGTGTCAAGTGGTTTACACAGCGGTGACTGCAGCCTATCCAGCCAAACACCTCCACCTCGGATAGAAGCGCGGCTGCTCCTCCCTGGTGTCCACTTGATGTGTGTGTGTGTGTGTGTGTACAGTGTGTGTGTACAGTATACGCCCGCTGGAGGAGTTACTATATCTGCATAAAGACTGTGATTTGCACTTCTGTATTACAAATATTTGCTCTCCCTGTATCTGGTAATGAAGATTATGTTCTCCCAGTTTGCTGAGAATAGGTGTGCGTGACTGAGTGTGTAACATGCATGTGTGTGTGTGTGTGTGTATGTGTGTGTGTGTGTCCATGTAAGCCTCAGTAATTGGGCCAGCTCTGCTCTCCCTCGGAGCCCCCGGAGGTAGAAAAACTCAACGTGCCATTACATCCTCCTCCTCGCTCCCTTCATTCAATTCGTCACACACCTCCTCTTCTCCCTGCGAGTGTTTGCACCTGTGCGTGCGTGTGTGTGTCTGCGTGCACGTGCGGGCGCGCGCGTCGTTATGAGTTCGTCGAGGCTGGTGTGTCCTCATGCATGGTGTGTGTTTGTGTGTGTCTCATAATGAAGCCATATGGCCTGTCTGTTAGTATGCGAGCTGCCAGCACTGGGAGCTGTGACGCTGGCAAAGAGCGCCGAGATGAGACGTGAGTGGCATACTCCTTTCTTCTTCTTCTCCTCTTTCCTCCTCTCATCTTCTTCTTCCTCTCTGTTCTTTATTTCCCTGCTCCTCCTCCTTCCTCCTGTTGTCCTCTGCCCATCCCTCTGTCCTCGCCTCGCCTCTCCTCTCCTCCCCTTTCCTCTCATCTCCTCATGTACTTTCTTTCCTCTCCTTCCCATCTGCCCCCCTCTTTTCTTGCTCTTCTCCTTCTTCCGTTTACCTCCATCTTCCTTTGCTTTCCCCCCTTTTTTTGTAATTACACCCACTCCTCTCTTCTCCCCTGCCCTCCACATTAGTCCCTGTTGTTTTCACTTTTCCCTCCCTCCCTCCCAATAAGATTAAGTGGTGTGAAACAATCCATTTCCACATTTTCCTGTGAAGCCCGGAGAGGAGACTGTGGCCTGACCTAAATTTACATGTTAGAGAGGGAATCTAGATGACAGCACATGGAGGAGGGAGACAGAGAGAAAGAAGAGATGAGGAGGGGGCGTCTCTGTGTCCGTCAGGGACTTTCTTTGGACAGTAAGAAAAAATTAATCTATGTTTCCGTTCAGATGAGTCACTTCAAAAGTGAAAAATGATGATTCCCAGTTATGTCTGTAAATTAATTTGATGTCTTTTGAGATAATAACTCTGATCCACTGCCTGTATTACATTTGAGTTTAACGATGTAGATGTCTAATATTAGCTAATAGACATTAAGGGAAAAAATAATTAAGAACTATTTATTCAAATCATTTGCCTTCTAAATGAATGTTAAAATAATTAGAATATTAGTTTATAAATCATCTAAATACTGTAACTAATCTGTCATATGGATGCACAAAAATGAATGAATTTAAACAAGTTTGAGAAAGAAAAGCAATAAAAAAATTAATTTTTAAAGATTTAAGATAAAGGATTTTAAATCTGTGCTCTGTATTTCTTTCTTTCTTTCTTTCGTTCTTTCTTTTATTTCCTAAAAGATAGTTATAATCACCTGCAGACAGATGTTTGTCTCTTGCCTTTTACTGAATATTTTTTGTTTAAGCAATTTTAAAACATTTAAAGTTTAGCACAGAGTTAGAAAACCAGAATATTTTCCATTAGAAAAATCCTCAGTGTAAGAATAAGGATACTTAAGAGTGAGAGTTTTGCAACGGGACGACTCCACGAAACTCTGAAACAGCATTTCTGTCTCAGCTGCTTTATTCTTTTTTCATTAGTAGATTGATATTTAATTATACAAGATTGTTTTCTAGTTTAAAATATAAATATATGAATAAAGAATTCTGAATAAACATTTTTTATTCTTTTTTTTTTATGCAAGAACATATATATCTGCACAGTGGTTGTCATAGGTTACTTTATGAGCTGGCTGTTCAATATGAGAAACAACTGAAATCATGAGTGTCATTTTATTTCACAGACTACATTCAGCACAATTTGATCTCAAGTGAGCCGGACCAGTAAAAGTATTGCCTCATAACTTTGTAAAAAAAATAAAAATAAAAAGTACAAGTACATTCTGAGATGATTAACAGCCTGAGTCAAAAATAAATTCAATTTCAACAAATGTGTATTCCCATATTCAGTCTGCTGTCATTACTTTTGCATAATATTGTACAGAACACAACGGCTGATCTACAAATTCACAAAACATTCAGTATTATTTTGTATTTTGGAACTGAACAACCATATAGTATTATAGTCCTTTGGAATTTTAACAGATTGTTGAGATTCAGAATTGTTTAAAATTTTCCAGTCATTTCCACTGTGTAGTAATGCTGCATCACTACACAACACAAACTAAAGTGGAAGCTAACGAAGAAGAAGATTAAGTTTTCTCCTGCCTACAGTACAAATCATTCACACATCAGAAGTGTTTCCAGTTCCTCAGCAGCAGAGTTCCACTGATATTGTTTTAAGATAGATTATTATACGGATTATTTTGTACTGAAACTCCTGCACAAATATTGTTCAGTATGTTTAAAATTCTGGTCTGGAATTAATGATGCAATTGTTTACAGTTTACACACGTCTTATGGCCAGGATCCAAACCTTTGGAGAGCCAGTTCTGGCCCACAAACCATATGTTTGACACCAGAAAGATAGACAAGATAGTGCATTATAATGCAATTATAATATAACATTTTAATACAACACTACATATTATAATTTGATTGATTGATAAATTTATATTCCTTATTTATATATGTAAAATCCAAACTTTCACTGTTATTTTTAATAATTATAAATATATATAAATAAAATAAACACAGATAAAACAACTTGAATTAGGAAAATGGATCAAATTTACATAAAATGCTGCTTATAAAACTAAAAACTGAAAATAAAAACATTTTGCATCATGTTCTAAAAACAAATATTGGGCGACATATATGCGGATACCAATATAGACCCATATAACTGTGCTAAGCTAATATTGGACTGAAAATATCGTCTATGATGCATTGTTTTTCTCCATATAAACGACAAAACAACCCCCATATTTATAAATATGGGACAATACTTTATTTAGTAAAGACTTACTAAAAACTTAGAACTTAGAATGAAACCATTCAGTAATTTTAGCTTTTACTTACTTTTTCTAATTTTGTGCTCGCTGTGTTGCCGATACAGTTTGTGTAGGTCGTTGTTATATAACCATCATTAATTTGATTGACCTACATTCATTTCTTTAATACCCTCATACATATTATATTTGATACCACCTGCTGCCATAAAATAATGGATTGAATTCTCATCTGGTGACAGATGATTTGATTAATTTTCTTATCCCAAGTTGGAGGCGAAGCATAAATTTATGCACCAATTTACAGGCATATCCTGTATATTCTTTTGAGGGTGAAATGCTAATGAATTTATATGTTTGTTTGTTGCTTTTTTTAGTGTGAGATACTGCTGTGCGAGGAGAGAGAATAATTCAGTAGTGGAACTTTATCCAGGAACTATCTCTCTGCTTTTTAATCTGTTCATGTCGGGCTCTCCCTCTTCCTCTATTTTCGTCTGCCATGTGTCCTCCGCAGGGAGCAGGGGAGGTAGACTGCTTCCGCATGCATGGGTGTGAGAGGAGGATTCAACACCCCTTCACTCACTGAGACACACATGGATGGCTCAGGTTGGTTTGTGTTTCTGTGAAAAACACTCACGCAAAGGCACGAGTTTGTCCCAGAGTCTTAGCTGAGGGGAGTGGGCCTTTCACTCTGTGTGTGTGTGTGTTGAGTATTTGTTGGTATGACACTGTGTCTGTGCACGTGTGTGTTTCTGTTCCAGATAGGTGGCATGAGTTAGGCCTCAGCGTTTGCCAGTGTTCCCGTATGTGGGATGGCAGCAGCTTGCGTGATCAGAACAAAGCAAGAGAGCATGACAGAAAATCCCTCAATACCCGGCCTTTAAAAAATGCAGGAGGCCAACGCACGCAGAAGCAAGTAAGGTAAATGTATAAATTATGGACCAAAAAAGTCTGCTTCAAAAAGAGGGAGAGATCCCCCACATGAGGCAGCAAACTTTATTGCATGTGAAGAGCAGCTGCAGCTGCAGAGTGTTTGCTGGAGTCCCTTCGCTCTGTCTTGCTAAATAATGAGCCAGCACCTTTCTAATAAATGGACCGTGCAGAGCTCGGCTGCCACATATTTGGCACGGAGCCAGAGTGGTCCGTGCACAGGTTGGCGCGCAAAAAAGCTGCAGTGATAAAAAGCTATTTCCACTTCGTGTTCATTTATTTAGAAATATTTCAAGCAGATTCAGAGGTTTTATATAAAGATCTCTCATGCATTTTGACATCCCACTGCAGACTTAACTCGAGTCACACTACATGAATGTTGCAGTCAAATAAACCGTTTTATATAGAGGAAATAATTTACAATGAAACATTAAAATATACAAAACATAATAAAATGCATCATGAGAAAAATATGTATAGTCATATGTCACAGGCAATGACAAAATAAATGTAGCAAGTACATGTTTTTCATGTATTTAATTTTTGTATCTGTTTGTTTTTTCACGTGAGAATAATTTAATGCTAGAATGAAAAGTGCCAATGCTTCTGGTTATCTTGGTAGTAATTTATTGTCCCATTGATGTTTGATAATTACTTTTAATTCTCTCTCTTTGGGAGGAAATGTCAACATCACAAAACTTCTATTTGAACAGAAGAGTAAAACAGTGGCATTAAGAGATTTTAATTAGTTTAAGACTAATAGAAGACTTAAAATACTTTTTTTCCAGTTTTTCAGGCAGTGAACAGAAATAAGTACAGTACAGTTTTTTTCTAATATAACAGCAACATCATTTTTTGACTACTTTTTGGCTCTATTTATAGTGCATACTGATATTTCCATAATGTAGCTACGTTAACAAGTTCACAGTTTAATTGTAACCTCACAACAGGGGATGGCGGATGTCTGAAATGCTTTCTTAAAAAGAAATGAACAGAATAATTTTCATTTGTTATGCTACTAATAGCATATATAATCATATTTATACATAGAACATTTTTTTCATATCCTGCAATCATCATTATTCTGGACTGTTCTGAACTAAAGTTATTTTACATGTCTATACTAAATAAAATTTCTCACGTGTTTTAAAAAGGTATTGATCTTGTGTCTAACTATAAAAACTGGTGCTTTAAGGAAAACAGTTAAGATTCAGGATTAACTGATGGACCAAAGAGTAAACAATTTATACAGAGTTATAAGTAAAGCATATACAACTAAAACGTGTGTTTTTTCAGGTTATATTCTCAAATCATCACTGTTTTGGTCTGTCATATACTGCAGTAATTTTACATGTTTATACTTAATAAAGTTCTGTGTGTTTTAGAAATGTTTCAAACATGTTTAACTCTATAAACTGGTGCTTTAAGGAAAACAATTCTATATGAGCAAAGAGTATATAACTAAAACAATATATACATATATTATATAACTAAGGTATCACTTTATATACATAACTAAAATGTATTTTTTTTCAATAAAAAGATCTTGAAATCATAAAACTGTTCTGGACTGCCATAACTCCAGTTATTTTGCATGTTATATTATTATACATTATACTGAATAAAGTTTTTCATGTGTTTTTAAAAATTTTTAAATCTCGTGTCTAACTGTATAATCTGGTGTTTTAAGGAAAACAATCATCACTGAAGGACAAAAGAGACCAGGGGCCTAATTTTTAAAAAATCATAATCTAGACGAGTGATTTTTTCCATATTTATGTAAAATTTAAATGCGTATAACCTAAAAAGTGTTGAATTTCCATAAGCTCTTTAGGGGCAGACCAGTAATTGTGTCACCCATCATGTTTTAGCTTACAGTGGGACCCACATTTTAAAAGCAAAGTCATGAATAAAACAGCGCGCTATAATATGATAGAATGAAACACGTGCTGTTTATCTTTCATCTGGAGTCTGTCATTCTTCATTTTTAACAAAGCATGTACTGATTCTGAGGTGCTATGTTTTAATGCTGTAATTTAACAGTGTTGATGAATTCTGTCACTGTACAAGGAAACTGTTCTGAAGTCACCTCATACAAACACATGACCGAGGTTTCATGTCAGACTACCAAATGATGCAGCCGCTTTCCTTTTAAGCACTCAGCGGCTGTGTGTTCCTTTGTGCAAACGTGCAAAAAGTGTGTGTTTTCTGCTTGTGTGTGTGTGTGTGTGTGTGTGATTTTGTGAGCGTGAAGTGCGCATGCGCGTTCGACGGGCTTCCTGGAGTCCTCTTTAAATTGTGCATCAAAGCATGACTAACAAGTCAGCACACGAGTCGGTCCTTGCCCGCCATGACATCGCGGCGTCATCGCTGGGATTTAGACGTCGCCTATCATCGCTCAGGCACGGTCTGAAAACCTTCACCACACGGAGTTTGCATAG
Organism: Lutjanus campechanus; assembly: GCA_027495735.1. Lineage (NCBI taxonomy): Eukaryota > Metazoa > Chordata > Actinopteri > Lutjaniformes > Lutjanidae > Lutjanus > Lutjanus campechanus. The sequence continues at coordinate 8,415 of JAJHUR010108563.1, read as the reverse complement.
TAACATACTGTAGCAATGCACTTTAAATACTATAGTAGGGATCAGATGCTGCATCACAACAGCTGCCCAGCCTAAGTCAGCCTCAATTTGTGTCTCACTTCCAAATCATAAGAATCCTAAAAATATATGAGACAAAGAACATAAAAAAGTGATGCAAACCACCTATAAGAACACTTTAAGCAGATGAAAAATATTTATATGCTGTGTAGATATTTTAAATGTATTGTAATGTCAGTGCAGTATAAAATAGACTTGTGTGTATTGTCTCTATTCAAAGCTGCTACGAGGAGTATTTAACTGGTTATGAAACTGTCTGAGTTTATTACTGATGCTTCTATATGACCTACATAAGCAAACAAGACCATCAGAGAGAAGATTGGCTCTGTCTTTGTAGTTATTCTTAATGCCTGACACAAAGCTGGATTCTCCTTAAAATCAGATGATGTGCTTCCATTTTTTCCAGGCAAAGTTACACTGACTAATACATTAGCCAGTTAAAAATAAACAGGAGCATATTTTTGCTTAGATAATTTTATTTTGGGCATTATATTTTGTGGTTATTACGGTGAAAACACTACCACAGGACCCTCCAAAATCAACAAAATATGAAAGTTCCTTATAGTAGCTTTAATAGAGACAATACACATAAATATGACCCTCAGACTGTGATGCACCAACAAAGATTAATTTAATCTAAGATGAGCTGTTATCAAAGTTCAGCAAAACTGGGTTTGAAATGAATAAATTCACGTTTAAAATTAAGCAGACCTCTGTTGTACAAGTCAGTTTAGTAAATGCAAGTGTAGTGATGTAAATTGAAATGTAACATAGTTTGGAAATGGAAATGCTTGTTTAACCAAATTAAAATAAATGGAAAATAAATTTGAGAGCTGTTGGGACCTAGTAAGTATAAAAGAGGGTGCTTCCCTCACTGAGCAAGGTATCACAGTGAGCATCAATCTAAAAAATAATAGCAAATAAACAAAACGTTACATTGTTTGTGAGCTAGCTAAAAAGTTTAAAAAACAAACAACCAAAATGTTATATTGTTTGCTAGCTAGCTAAAGCATGAACTAAACATTAGATTGTTTGCTAGCTAGCTAAAAAGTTAGTTAGCCTTGTTAGCCCATCCATTATGCCTGAGCAGAGAATCTCTAATTTCTCCGGAGTGAAAGAAAAAGACATGCATCATAAAATTCCTCTGGGTTGAGTTTCTCCCTTACCTCTTTTCAAGGAACTTGATTAATTTGCTCAAACTTCTTCAAATATAAGGACAACAGTTTAAACTGGAGTTTAAACTTTTGGTTAATTCAATTTAATGAAGGTTTAGAGTGAAAATTAAACTAAGGTTTAAAAAGAGGTTTAAATTGAATCTCTCTTCGTTTGAAGGTAGTTTAAGAGTTTGGTGCAAAATAATCTGAATCTGAAACAGCTTTAAAAATGAATTCTTGTCAGTGCAACCCAGCCTACGAAACAATGAACTATATTTACATACAGGCACATGGGCTGCTATGTAACTTGATGAATCTCTGGAGTATACCACCAGCTGAGGCACACTGATATCACACTGTATATATGCATGTTAGGGAGAGAATGGAAGCTCTCTGCATGACTCATGACATTCAGCAGCAGAGAGCAGCTCACTTACAGTGATGTTTACACTGCTTCCTGAAGCTGGGCAGAGTGTTCAGACAATAAACAAACATAAACACCTGATCACAACATCGCCTTCCTCTGTACTGCATACAGTACGGTACAGCGGCCCTCCCCTCACCTATTTGTAGGTGCAAGTTGCAAAAATATTTGTTTGATACGAAAGTCGGTGAATTATTCAGGGATGATTTAATAATGCAAAGAAGTGAGGGGGAGACTCAAAACCATGGCAGTGAAAACTGCTCAGCCTGGCTGCCTGCAAGCTCTTGCCACAGATACAGAACACACCATATGTATTGCCCTGTTTGTTTCTAATTGGCAGCCATACCTAGTCATCTCAGACACACAACCTTCATCCACACTTCATTTTGCACTTATCTAGTCCCTTACATATGCCCCATTATGGAGCAAAGTAGAGGAAATGCAAATTTGCTCATTTGCTTTTCCCATAAGCTGGAAGTCCCCTGGATGCACCCAGAATAGCACATAACTCAGTATCACTAAGTGCACAGATTGAGTATGTATGACTGTGTGTGTGTGTGTGTGTGTGTGTGTGTGTGTATTAATCTGGGGATCCTGCAGATACCAGTTTGACGCACAGACAAGTGCTATCGTAAGAAAACAGCTGCACTTGTCACCAAACAGAGAAGGCCCCAGCAAAGTAGAACTAAAGCTGAGATGATATAACATCCCTACACACATATACATTCCTATCTTACCAACAGTGGACTATAAAGCTACACAGACCAACTGTGGACCTACGGTTCTGTCATTTTAAAAATCAAAAAATTGAATAGAACAACTACTTTTAAGGTCTTTGAGGATAATCTTACTGAAAATGTGCTTTTGTACATTTTTAAAGAAGTCACCAAGAGGGGACATGCATCCTTGAGCAAGGGGACCTCCATACACTGCAGAGGAATTGTCTGTACCCATTCTTTCACCGAATGATTGTTTGCAAAGACTTTCTTTGTTTCTTTCAAAAATGGATAATTTAATTTCAATGTTATTAATTCTGGGACAATTATCTGTGATGACAAATATTATGAAAATAACTGAACTGAGTACAAATAATATTTTACCCACAAATTAGAAAAAACATGGCTGCATGCACTATCACAGACAGCAGTATTAGTAACAAAATGTACTTTATTTTGATTTCAATTATATAAAATATATTCTTAAAGTGGATTGATTTTCCAGTGCATGATTTTCATTTTCTCTTCGGGAACTTCATATTCTTCTGTATTATTGTTGGTCATTTTTATGACCTGTTTGTATTTTGTATTCACTCTCAATAACTTAATTGGTGTCAGGAGAAAAAACATTTTCTGATCCTAGACAGGTTTTGAAATGTGTCCACTACACTTTGTTGTGACTGTTCAAGCATCTTCCAGGCATTCATTTTAAACTCATTCTAGGATGTAATGTGATCAGATAAAACAACACTTATTTATTCATTTTTTTTTAATGAAGATAATTTTCTGTACTAATTTGTACCTCTGTCCTTATCCACCCATAATTGTGTATTAAAGTTGCTTCTGTCAGTCTTAACAGTACAAGAGAGGACCCTCTACTTAAATTGAAATTGTGTCTAATACTTAGATTCTCAAACTGTGACCACTGGTGATACACAAGCTCCCCCTAGTGTTATGTGGGGGGAATGTCAGAAATATTTTTTAATGAGAAAAAATATTTGAAAACACAATACTATCAAAATACTACAAAATTTCAAACGAAAAGACATCACTGAAAAACATAGTCCCATTCATGCATGTAGCATGTGCATACATTATCCTTGATTACTGCTAGTTATGAGCTAAATTGTGATAGCAAAATAGAAAGCAGAAGTAAAATGAAGAAACTGAAAATGAATGCTTCAAAAACACTGCAACATGGGAACTATCACAAAGAAGAGTGCAGGATCAAGACGAGAATATTTTTGTTGAAAATAAAGTGAAATTGAAGAAGTGCTAGTGAAGTGTCCACAGCACCAGCTAAAACCAAACAACGTGAAAGGACAAGGTGGTACTTGGACAACTCAATATTTTTTGAGGTGGTACATAGTGTAAAAAATTTGAGAAACACTGTTTTAAGATAAATGTTCTGAACAGTACACATTATGTGGGAAAAAATCTTGCATTGTTGGAATCTAACTATGAGAGAAAAACAGTTCTACTTTGGTATGAACCACAGATTTTAGAATTGTTTGAATTTTTTCTTCAACGTGTACAGTTTGAATAAAGGCACTGACATTCAAATGATGGAGTTACCTGCTGCAGCCTAACTCAGAACATATAAAGTACCTAAACAATGTCCCCTGTTGGCCAGGGAGTCCCCTGTTGGTGAGAATGTAACAACGCTAGTCCCCTGTTAGATAGGTATGTAAGTGCACACACACCTACACACGCACACACACACACAGACACACACACACACACACACATAGAGTCTACTGGGCTGATCTGTTTAGGTGACTCACCACTTCTTAAAGAAGCAGTGGGTGGTTATGGCACCAGCTTTAAATAGACAACATACAGCACCGAGTCAATCTGTAGAGTAACAGAGACTGACAGACAGACAGACAGACAGATGGAGAAGAAGACAGGAAACACTGCAGGAAAATGAGAGCGAGAGATTGGGAAAGTGTATTTGAGTTGTGCTGAGTGTGTCGTGCTGAGCTGGAGGGCTAGGAATCATCTCACATCCGTCATGGAGGCTGGTTGCAGGGTCAAACTCAGTACTGTGGCGAATGGCCCTGTTATCACACAGCTTTACATTCGCTGCGCTGCCTTTACTCAAAGGCAGCAAAACAGGGCTGGAAGACAACCAAAAATAGAGACGCCCAATTAGAACTGCTCCCAAAGCTTTGATGGAATTAGCAGTGAAAGAGGGCTTGCATAACCCACCCTCCCAGAAAACGACAAAATGTGCAGACAGCATATGCAACGCTTGTCCTATTTACTGGAAATGAGTGCTGGGTCAATTTTCTGGTGCCGTGAAAAAAAATTACATAAATAAACTGAGCAGAAGGTAACTTCCTCTTTCTTGTTGTCCCTTTTTTTGTGAAACAGATTTTTGCCTCTGTTAAACTAAGTGAGAAATTGTTGGTGTGTAGCCTACAGATATGCAGATATGCATCCTGGTGTATATCCTGCACATCAGCAGCAGCCTGCCTGCCTGCCCGCCTCAGGCGATACAGCCTCACACTGCAGAAGGCAGAAGCTTACACTTATTTCACCAGGCTACTTTATATATAGCCCATTTTCTTAAGCCTCCAAACACTGGCAGATACAACTGAATACACCACCAGCATTTTAATTAAATAATACTTTGTAGAAATTAGATTTATAAATATTGAAAATCAATTTTGAAAGAGCATATTTGAAATGTCTGATGTATGCTTTTAAATTTTCAGGCTTGTGAGCAAAGGAGAAAGTCTTTGTATAATAATTTAAATCCAAACTGACTACAGCTATGAATTTGAGCAAAGTAATGTAACAAAAATGTCACCTAAAGTGTTTTCAAATAAGACGATGAATATTTAAGTGAATACTTTGAGGGAACTTCATGAATATGTACTCAACTCAATATGTACTTGTTTTTGCTCCCATTTTCCATAAGCTGAAGTTTAAATAAAATCTAAGCCTTCTTCTATGCAGACTCAAGGTTTATTTCTCTCAAATTTTATTCTCAAATTTGTTAAAAATCTGTGTTAGTGATCGCTTCTCTTTTGCCAAGATAGTCTATCTACCTGACAGGTGTGGTATGTACACATGCTGATTAAACAGCATGGTTAAGACACTGAACTATAGCAGGCAAGGAGGGCAAAGTCATCGCTCACCCTTCTCTGACTGTGATTGGCTAGTACACGCTGCCTCCCTACCCTACATTGGTTAGGTTTAGGCAAGAGGAATGATTGGTTAGGGTAAGAATATCAGGCTAAAACTTTGGCATCTGTAGCCCTATGTGAAATGGTCATAGTTCAATGTCAAAGTGCACATTTTAGAGCGGCTTTTTATTGTGACCAGTCAAAGCACATCTGTGCAACAATCCTGCTGTTTAATCAGCATATCTGTATATCACACCTGTCAGGTGGATGGATTAGTTTGGCAAAGAGAGAATTTTAACAAATTTATGAACAAAATTTGAGAGAAATAAACCTTTTCTGTGCATAGAGGAAATCTTAGTTTAAAAAAACGAACAAAAAAACTTTAACTTGTTAAAAATGAGAACAAAAACATAAGTGTTGTGTTCATATTTTTGTTGATGTAATTAGAGGAAACAAACCTTAATACTAGCTATGAAGCTGACTCATTTTAAGGATGCTAAAAGTTTACAAGTTTGTGGTTTTTTCTTTCTTTTAACTTTATAGTTATTCCTATATCAGTTTACAACAGCACCTCTTTAATGAGGTGCCCCACTGTAAATATACAGTAGGATTCTTCTAGCTTAGTACACACACACACGGCACACACACACACACACAATGCCGATGTGGAGACAGTTTATCCACAGGGGTTCGATCACAGCCCGGCAGCCAATAACTCAGCTGCTGACTGAGTGTCAACAGCAGAAACACAGCTCCAGCTGTACTGGAAAACAACAAACATGCCTTTATTATATCATTGGGACTTCATCATGTTTATAGAACTTAGAAAATCTAGTCTGACTTAAACATAAAACATTCAAATGACATGTTTCTTGTTGCTTTACCGATGACAGAATGATGAATAGAAACAATGCTAGAATTAATATTTTACATTATCTCTCACAGTTTTAGTGCAAAAAAGCACATGCTTTGAAAAGCAGCTATATTTCTGATTCATGACATTGCGCATTTAATTTTAAGATCTGAATAAAAAGGAATTTTAAAAGTTTTTAAAAAGCCATGGATATTAATTTTTCTTTCAGCGTAACTTTTGTGGAAGTTAAAAATATAAAACTAAAACTAAAACTGGTGTTCAAACATTTGTAGATTATCAGTTAGGTGAGTTGCTCTTTCATTCATTACACACACACACATAGACACCATTATGGCCAGTCTGTCAGCTGCAGGTTGATGATCGATGACGTCTCTGAACACCCGTGAATGATTGGACAACACGGGACCTTAGTATAACTGTTGGCAGACAGATACACTGGACCAATCATGGGTGGGTGCTTTTGACCAATGATTTTTGCATCAAAGATGCCAACAACTGTTGTTTTTTTTACTGTTGTTTTGTTGTTCTTTGATTGTGACCATTTTCATGCCAAACATTCTGACTATCTTGGGATAAGACCCAACTTAACTCAGGTGTATGAACAGTTCAGTTATACAGTTATTCAATATTTTTCTTATCCCATGAAAAAACCAAAACCTTTGTTGTTTCAACCATTGTTGCTCAAAAACTACTGATGAGCCACTTTGTGTGCCAATTCCAAACACACAATCCTGTAAACGAACTCAAAACTGCATCACATGTATGTTAATCCCAATAAATTAAACAATTAAAGAAGCAATATGTAGCAGTTGCACATGCAAAAATGAGTGCAGCAGTTCAAATAGCAAGCTGGAGCCATAGACTGTATATTAAA
>JAJHUR010108553.1:1333-18451 GCA_027495735.1 Lutjanus campechanus | reverse complement strand
GGCCCCTCAGCACCCCACACTCCAAATTGTGATGCATGCAGGACAGATCCCAAACAAAGTCCTTACAGACTGAGCTACTGCTGCCCCATGTACACAACTGTTAAGTAACTACACATATTTAAGACCAATTAACAGGCTTATTGTATTAAAATGTGTCAGATGGATTTACAGATGAAGTCAGCTGGCGATGGACTTCTCAGTCGTCAAAATCCACAGTTATCAGCTAGAAATGTGAATCTGATTTTGCTTACGTCTCTGCAGGATCGAAGACCGATCTATGTGCAGACCTAGAATTTCTTCTAACCCTTTTACTTTCAACAAATAATTTCAGGTCTACCAGCTCTAAAAGTGCTACAAGCAGTTCTGGAGAAAGATAGTCGACTGTTGAGTCAAATTCTCAGTTCTTTGGGTTGGTAACTTGGTTCAGGCCACCAACTCAAAGCACTGGTGTTTGATGCCCTGAGAATGAGACTCAACAATCAACTATCTTTCTCTGGAGTCACTTACAGCACCTTAACTGGAGGCTTCTTGCACAAACTCCTCTATTTCGTCTAGAAATACTCTTTGTGTTTGAGAGATTGTGCTAACAATATTAAGTGTGGCATATCTGGGACATTGTAGTGGACGGATTTCAAAGAGTGTGCCCAAAAAAAGAGTTTCCATTTTTATTTTGTCATTTCCTGGTCAAAAACCACATTAATCACAATTTCCCTTTAGACTAAACTGAATGGTTAAACAGTTTTTGTTCATTCTTTGTAATGTGATCTATCAAAGGCCGCCTAAACATAGAACTACTTCGCTTGAAAGCCTGATTCCCTCTAAATTGCCCTCTTGTGATCGTCTGTGCCATTCATCTACACACCTTTTCAGCCCTGCGCTTTTTCAATCTCCTCTGACATGGCAGAAATTGCAAAGGTGAGGCCTTTCTCTGGCTTTTACTGAGAGGCATCTCCAGGAAGGTGAGCTGTATTTCTCTTCCTCTCCTTTCCTCAATGGAAGTGTCAGTAAATCAGCAAGTTGTCCCTTCATGTAGTCATCTAGTTATATGAAAATAATAAAAATTGTCAGCTTAGAGGGAAATGCTCTCCAGTGCTCCCGTGGTGGAGTCTGGACTGCCAGTCATAAGTGGAGGGACTGAGAATGTGAAATTGTAGGCTTCCAGGATGGAGGCATGTAACTTGATTTGGTTTGGTTCGGACTAGTAATCTATCATGATGACTCTCCCCATGCTGTCCTTTCCTTTCTTTACACTACGTTTAAACCCCGGTCCGTTGTTATTCGACCAGTTAGGACTGGGAATGGGCTGAAATACACTGCCTGGCCAAAAAAAAGTCACCAACAGGATTTAACTAAGCAAATAGTTAAGAGGCTTCCATTGGATAATTACTTAGTTAGTTATTGAACCCTAACTGATGCAGTGAGCAGCTTCTCATTTCTTAAACAACCATGTCAGAAGACATATCCTGTGGTCGTGGAAAAGATGTTACTCTCTTTGAGAAGGGTCAAATTATTGGCCTGCATCAAGCAAAGAAAACAACTGATGAAACTACTAAAATTGGGTTAAGAACTGTCCAACACATTATTAATACCTGGAAGGATAGTGGTGAACCATCATCTTCCAGGAAGAAATGTGGTCGTTAAAAAATCTTGAATGATTGGTGAAATCAGATCATAAAAAATCAACAGTAGAACTCACAGCTATGTTTAATAGTGAAAGTAAGAGCATTTCTACACGCACAATGTGAAGAGAAGTCAAGGGATTGAGACTAAACAGCTGTGTAGCCTTAAGAAAACCACTTAGCAGTGAGGTTAATCAGAAAAAAAGCATAAAGATTGGACTCTGGAGCAATGGCAAAAGGTCATGTGGTCTGATGAGCTGGAGAAGACTTAACACAGTGGTCCGACTCTCCCATCATCAATACAAGATCTTGGTGGAAAATGAATGCAACTCTTTGATGTAAATCTTATACACTGGGCATTTAAAAGTAATACTTTTGGGCCATAATTGAGCGTGGGATTCACATTTGTTTGCAGTGTAATTTCTGGAAAAAAAACATCTTGTTTGAGCCATTATTAAAACTTAACTTCGACTTCAACTATAACTTCAATTGGGCTTGTATTATGTGACTCATGATCGTCTCACAGGGACTGCAAGTGTCAGCTGGGAGTGAAGTTAGAAATGAAAGTTGCTTTGCCTATTTTTGATCTCTAATGAGAATTCAAACCTCTGAGATCAAACTTGCTGAGCTGAAGACATGTTGGCTGCCCACACCTCGTCGTAGGACCTGACAGAATGCTTTGACATGACAAAGTGCCCGTTGCTAAGAGACAAAGGGAGAAAATAGCATGGTACAAGTAGAAAATCTACAGATTAGTCTGAGATGCAGAACACGTTGACATTCAAACCCTTTAGTTCTGAGCACTGAATGTTTGTTTTCACACCACAGTCTGTTTAATTTAGGCAAAAGCTGAAGTTTTCTGGCGTCAATTAGTGGAGCGAGACAATTTTTCATAACTGTCACTAAATTTTGAGCAGGTCAAAGTGCTGATCTGACCAAGAATTTTAATCATCTCAGACATTTTTTTTTGAACAATCTTGAATTATGTGCATCCAAAATCCAAAGTAAGCAGAAAATGACAATGAGAACTTAAGGAACATGTTTGAAAATGCTTGTTTAGACAGCTAAATACTCTTCACATTCAAATATTGAGGTGTACTACAGTACTATTTTTGTCTGCATTTCTGATGCTGATCAGATGGAGGCATTTTTTGTAGTTCGAGGCCTCTTTCAACGGTATCAACTGCTTTTTTTGCTGCATGCTTCACATGAACACTATCAATATATATGTTCAGGTACCAGATAAAGAAAAATGCAACGGCAAGCACCCCAGTAAAGATCCTCCAAGCCGTGAGATCAGCCACAAGAACTCAAGTCTGGTGATTTAAAACGAGAATTGCATCTTGCCTTTGACTTTCACACTAATGGCACATTACTTCACCTTGGCTTGGGGAGGATATCAAGTCAGTTCAAGACAAAAAGCTCAATGTGAAGTAAATCAACTCTACATTTTCCCATCTACAGTTACATATAATGGGCAGAGTGCACAAGCAAAAAGACAAATGAGTTGTTCAGGATTCAAAACACAAAGTTTAGGACTTGGGCTTGACTTTGAGCTTGTTGAGCTTGACCTCAGACGTAGACTAAGGACTTGGGACTTACTTGTGACTACAGCAAATTTAACACAATTTCGTGAAAATTTGCAAGACAAATTTGCAAGTAAATGCTTGTTTCCATCAACTACCGCTGTATGATCATTAGAACTTGGCTCATCAAGGCAAATCATTGGATATCAAGTAAAAAGAGGTGCAGGACTACAGATGAATCTAATGTGATTATTGCTTCAGAGTGGATCTTTAACTTTCTGCTTGCTCCCCAAGTTCAGTATTAAATGTTTCCTCAGGGATAAGAGGCAAATATTTTGAAGTACTGGCCCCATGGGCGACCAAGACCCTAATTAAATTTGGTGGCCAAAGAACATCTTTGGTGGGCCAAATTTTAATACAGGTAAAAATTAGGGAAATTTAACACACAGCCTACCTAACTTGTGAAACCTGTGTTGTCTGCTTTTCCAACGAATTGTGGTGTGGTGCTTCTGATGGAAAAACAAGCTAGACTTCTCGGCTACAAAAATCAGAAAAAACTCTCTTTTAAAACAATTTAAAGAGGCTTGGTGCCAAAACACGTTTCAGTATTTTGGTTTAAAGTCTAACATTGTCATGTCATGGCAGTCAAGGCATTTTAATTGTTTTAAAAGAGAGACAAACAAAGACATCTCGAGTCCCGGAAGTCCTTAGATGCGTCATTTGCTACCCACTCACTAGCACAAACTCCCGCTTTGTTACCATTTAATTATTTTCTAGTCTGCCTTTGTGTTTCTGACACTTAACACTTGACGTAACACTTGACTCTTGTTTTTTGAGATGATGGTTCATCAGTGTTGCTTATGGCTAAAACACAAGAGTCTTTTAACGCACGAACCATGATTTTGTTGTGGGCGCACTGCGACATGGGTAAAACAAGACGCTACAGGAAATATTTGTGTTTAATGTGAGTGGTACAAAGACTTTATCCTTTGAAATGGTTATTTTTTGTGTTCTTTGTATCGCTGGGTGGAGTTATTTACCCAGCCAACTGCTCCTCAGGCTGCAGCAGTTAGGACACTTGACCAGACACATTAGATTGGCCATTCGTCAACCTCCAGCAACTGAATCAGCCTTTCTTTCTCAGACTCCAGGGCCCCTTGAGCACAAGGACTCTGAGAATACAAGGATTGAAACGCACCAGTTAGCCTAATTCTGTCCCTCTCCCCCTGCAGATGTCCCACTGCCAGTCGCCTGAATCAAATCTCACCCTCCAGTCATTCATTCAGGGTTTGTGGGATGTGGGCTGTCTGTGCCGCGTCTCCTGCACTGGCTGTTCCTTTTCCCTTTATTTACGCTGTGTCTGTGAATATCCACTTGTATCCCACAGCAGCAGATGACATATCACATCCCTCTCAAGCTTTTGTCAGGCAGCTAAATCCCGTCCCCATCGCTTTGGCGGGCCAACAGTGGAATGGAAACCTTAACTCACTCCTGCAAAGCCCCGGCAGACAGTGGCCGGGCCCCGCTGCTTCCGATCAATTCCACTTCCTCTGAATATCAGTAAATCAAGCGGCGGCAAGATCCCTCCCCTGGTCCGTTGACGCAGACTAATTCTGCCGGTTTCCTCGATAGTGATCTCACTAAGACCCCCAGTGAATGGCGGCGAGAGGGAGAGAAAGAACTAGTGTTGTATAAAAGCAAGCCAACAGGTCTACGGAGCAGGGATTAGTGGGTAAAGTGGATTAGGAAGAGGTATTCTGATATTCCGCCCAGGCTGCAGAGAAGGTCTTTAGAAAAGCAGAGAAACATCTGCTGGAGCTTAGTGAGGCAATGAAAACACTGAAAATCAGAATGGCTAGAAGACACACGCGCTAACACACTGAGAGATTTAAAACAACGAAGCCATGGCACGAGAACGAGGCAGTGGAACAGAACAAAACCTTCACACTTTTATATATATATAAATGTACATAGCAGTACCCTGGGGTGCTTGTGTTCTTGGCTCTGCGTGAGTGTATTTTTATAGACTGAGTGTGTGTGTGTGTGTGTGTGTGTGCTTGTGTGCATTTTAGAGTGTGAGCGATTGCACCAGCTAGACAGTTCCTGGCAAATTAGAGCTCATATCCTGATTGAAGCCTTTGTATTTTGAAAGCCAACGGGACACGCAGTCTCTATTGCTCTTCTTTTTACCTCTGTCTCTTGTTGTCTGTTCCTCCACCTTTTATTTACAGCTCCATCGCAGCGCTGACATAATGAGGACATGAGTTCCAAATGAGATGAAATGAGGTAAAACAAGGCTCCTGTCAGCATCGTTTTCTGGACAGCTTCTAAAAACAGCCGGCGCCGCTTCCTTAACTGGGCCATTAACTTAGAAGGAAGCCTTCAAAGTCCTGCTTTGACTGAGCAAACAGTCCAACAGGATGGTAATGTGCAGCTGAGTGTGATGTCGCTTTGATGGGATGGGCAGCAGTGCTGCACGGCTGAGTGCGGATATAAAGCATAGACGGGAGTCAGAGAAATTTAGCATCAGAAAGAATTGGGTGACGGGACTGTACTGTACTATTTTTACTTCTGCCGGTCGGGAGCAGTGACATAAATTATTTCAACAGCAGTGATGTCATCATTCAGCAATTAATAAATGCAGTCATTTTAAAGTATCTATTCTGAGCATCAAATTAAGATAACACAAGCAAATCTTTTATTGATCCCCAAGGGGAAATTTGGGGTATTGAAAAATCATCAACGGGGCTGAAAGTAATGATCGTTTACAGTATTGATTTACCCTCTTTTTGTCAGTTGTGACAAACCTCTGACCAGGCCAGGAGCCTTTTGGATGGAGTCACAAGTTAGTCTCTAAACATTATAGGGACAATCTCTCAGCTTTTGTTGCCAAAATTGGGTTTAAATTGGAGTTTAAAAAGAATCTACACTGTAGAACCCATCCGAAGTTCTCAGGGTGTCCTGTTATATTGGGTAGGTGACATGCAGAAGTCTTGTTGCCTGGTCCCTTCCCCTGAAGAGAATGGGGGGAGAGCATTGTGTCTGGTAAGGCGTGGATTGGTAGGCGGCGAGACGCTATATAAGATGGTCGTGTCAGCCATTCACACGTTCTCCTGGCTCCCACCCTGTTTGGCTTTGTTAGATTTTGTTTGTCTTGAAGGTAAATAAACTTACTTTTAGTTACAGCTCTCATGGCCTTCCCTTCGTTGTCCAGCCTAGAGCGAGGTCGTGACAAATTGGGGGCTCGTCCATGATGACGCCCCTCCCTGTCTTGCAGGCTGCTCTTGCCAACTTTGGTGGACAATCGGCATCCATGGGAGGGTTGTCAGCTGATAAATCTCACCTGGGCCCTGGAGCCATTAAATCTGAGCCTCTGTGCTCACTCTCCCTCCCGTCATACAGCCGGCATCCACTGTGCATTACTGTCTTTTAGTTTGTCTTATGACTTTTTGTTAACTTTTCTTCCATTTAATTCCTTCAAATTCAGTAAATCTCTCCCCCTACTTGTCACATTCCTTGAGCCAGTTTAATTGTACAGTCAGTTGATGAATTTTGGCTATAAAATAGTAAAAATTGCACATTAAAAGTTCGTATTGATGTCTTTTTTTCAGCTTATAGTGAGTTCAAATAGAAAAATCAGCAAATCCTAAGATTTAGAAATGTGAAACCGGAGATTTTTGCTCAGGAAATGACGTCAACATTAATCATTTATCAAAATAAAGTTGTTTGACTAATTTCATCAGCAGCACTGGACATGCTATCTACATTTACACTCATTCACAATTTGGTTTAGTGAAACTAATGCCACTTAAAATTACCTGAGTAAACAAGATCAATTTAGTCTTGGACCTGATCTTCATCAGCAGATGGAATTTGCTTAATTTCATTCTATTTCTCATCTGTGTTGGTGTAAAAGCTGATGCGCAAAGTTTGTTCTTGACCTTGAAAACATAAACTTGCAACCTCCATCCGGTAAAGAAGGTCATTAAATATGAATAAAAGCACCACAACAGCTACTAAATGGATCCTGTGGTAAGACTGTTTTCTGAACTGCGGTCAAAAATGAACTTTAAACCTCACTTTGAGTTTTTTTTACTGAGCAAAATGTCTGACTAAAGATGAAAATGAGCCTTTTTGGCATATTTTCAGAAATATTATTAACATGCGCTGTCCCCAAATAAAAGTGGAATAATGATAATGGACATCAGCGCTACTTGTTGTCGGGATCATTCATTTGTAAGGCTCATATCACAGTTATGTCTACAGCTCATCATTTCACAAAGTGCTGCTCCCACTCGCTGATAAAAAATACCAATATTACTGTTGGAATTAGTTTAAAAAATTAGTCATAAATTGTTTTTAAGGTAATGAGCCAAATACTGGCAGTGAGTTGGCTGGTCGCCTGTTGCAGGAAGGTCAAAGTTAACTTGGTTCAAAAGGACTAATGTGGTGTCTCACCCTGACCTTTCTGCACCATTATGTGGGTGTGTATCTGTGTGTGTGTGTGTGTGTGTGTGTGTGTGTGTGTGTGCAGTGTAACAGAACGTGCACACCTTTTAAAATGCTTTTTCAAGTGTGTCCACCACCTGTGTGCCTGTGTGCTTTTGTGCATGTGTGTCTCCCTGTGATGCCGCCATAAGTCCAGTCAGGGTGTAGTGTGTTAAATATTGATGCCAAGCAGCGCCTGACCAGTCCCAGGGGAGGGCGGTGTAAAGGTTGTGGCTCTAACAGCGGGCTCCAGGGAGCTGCAGTATATCGCTCACTTTCCTCCCCCCAGGGCCGTATTTTCTTTCTTTTTTCCCCGGCCTCTGTAGACTCACAGCAGCAGTAAATGCACCCTATATTTCTTCTTTTATTTTTTTATTTAAAGCCATGAGATATTCTCTGCCAAATCTGCAGGCTGCCACACAACTCTGTCCATTTATCTAGCACAGTAGCAGCATGTTGTGTTGACACCAAAGGAAAGCCAAATAGACTGCCGAGGCTTTTCTGATGTGCGTTTTCTTCTCCGCTGGAAAACAAGAATAGTGGTTTGAGGAAGTGTGAGCAGACTTCTGACATGGAGATAGTTATTTTTATCAGCTTGGGGTGCAAAGCACAGTCAGAGGGGCAAGTCACATGTCATCTTTCTTTATTGGTATATATGGTAAACATCCAGAAGGCAGCTGCTATACAGTTAAAAACATGCAGTACAGCGCTGTCCAATTATTTGTTTATATCTGTGTATACACTGCCTGGCCAAAAAAAGTCTCACACGCTAATATTTTAGCTTCATCGCATTCATCATAGCTGTCCAGCTGTCCATTTCTGTCCAGAGGTGCATTCATTTTTCACCAAGATCTTGTATTGATGATGGAAGAGTTGGACCGTTGTGTAAAGTCTTCTCCAGCACATCCCTGAGATTCTCAGTGGGGTTCAGGTCTGGACTCTGTGGTGGACAATCCAGTGAAAATGATGTCTCATGCTCCTTGAATCACTCTTTCACAGTTTGAGCCCGATGAATCCTGACATTGTCATCTTGGAATATGCCTGTGTCATCAGGGAGGGAAAAAAAATCCATTGACGGAAAAACCTGATCATTCATTATATTCAGGTTGTGAGCTGACCTAATTTTTTGAGCTCATAACGTTGCTGAACCTCGACCTGAGCGACTGAAGCAACCCCAGATCATAACACTGCCCCCACAGGCTTGTACAGTAGGCACTAGGCATGATGGGAGCATCACTTCATCCGCCTCTCTTCTTACCCTGATGCCTCCATCACTCTGGAACAGGGTAAATCTGGACTCATCAGACCACATGACCTTTTTTTCATTGCTCCAGAGTCCAATCTTTATGCTTTTTCCCGATTAGCCTCACTGATAAGTGGTTTTCTTAAGACTAGACAGCTGTTTAGTCCCAGTCCCTTGAGTTCTCTTCACACTGTGTGTGTGGAAATGTTCTTACTTTCGCTATCAAACATATCTGTGAGTTCTACTGTTGATTTTTACAATTTGATTTCACCAAACGTTTAAATGATCTCCGATCACGATCATTCAAGATTTTTTAACGACCACATTTGTTCCTGGCAGATGATGGTTCATTACTATCGCTCCAGGTTTTAATAATGTGTTGGACAGTTCTTAACCCAATTTTAGTAGTTTCATCAGTCTCCTCAGTTGTTTTCTTTGCTTGATGCAGGCCAATAATTTGACCTTTCTGAAACAGAGTAACATCTTTTCCACGACCACAGGATACGTCTTCTGACATTAACTTGAAGAACTGACTGTTCACTTGCTACATGTCCCACCTTTTTGCATGTGCCATTGTAATGAGATGATCATTGGTTTTAATATTGTGGCTGATCAGTCATTGATTATCAAAAGAAAGTTGTCTACAGTCTGTTCTTAAAACTGAAAAAAGGTATTTTCTCAATTGAGATCATGCATGATGGGATCCTGCATGTGCAAATGAACACATTTCTGTTCAATGTTAAAACAGTTCTTTGTTTCACAGGAGAGATTTTTGTCTGCGCTGTTTTGTTTTCACACTCGTTGACAGGAAAAAGATGACGTTATGTACTTTTGTTCACCAATCAGGAATAATAATATAGTAATAGATAAATAAATGAATACGAAATAGTCATATGCAATTCAAAATGTGATTACAGTTGTGGGATTGTTTTCTTTTGCTGCAGGGGCCACTGTCAGTCAAATCTGACCAAATCACTCCCACACAGTCCTGAAGCAGATTAGCCGAGTTTTTGAGTGTTAAATTCCTAATAAATAATACCAAGAGATTTTTTTTTCCCCAAAGATTGATTGTTGCTTATTCAGTCATGAATATTTAATGAAATTCTTGAGCTTTGAAGCCAAGTTTTTGGGGGGCTTTTAAAAGTACCCAAAACAATCGATTCTGCTCTGAGGCAGTACATCATGTTCATCATCACGATCGACCAGTGAACCCAGTCTAAATCTGCCATTTTTGGACGAGATTATAAAACGACAAGCGATGTGGAATAATTTAAAATTTTTAAAATGGAGCTGTGTGATATACTCATACTACTACAATGGATGTCAGGATGTCACGTTAATGTTAAAGCCAACCAATTTGGAGTTCACACAAGTCTCCGCCCGACAAAAAATGCTTCTTTTTGCTTCCAAAGAAAAGCCCCCTGAGCTGGAAGCACTTGGCCTTTCCTGCATGTTTGTTTTGATAGCACTAAAGTAAAGTATAGAGTAAAAATAGCTAAAACATATTGAGAAATTTTATATTAATGTGGCTCAAACTAACAGTGAATGAGTCACATTTTTCTTTGTTTTAATGAGTCTGTGCGACAAACAAAGGGTTTCCCTCAGAACTCAGAGTTGTATTTTGGGTAAGCACTCCAGAGTATAGTCGCTGTACAGGGCCACAGTTTAATTAAATTAAATTGAATTCATCTACATTGTACTTTGCCTCTGGTCTTTTCCCTTTATGTTTGAATATTAACTGTTCAGCTGTAGAATTTAGGTCCCTGTGCGTTCCCTATGAGGACTGCATTTCTGCAAAGTCATGGGAAAAAATCCATGATGATATCCACCGCTGTACACTGTGGGAGAAGCAAACCGAGGTCAGTCGGGGTTTGATACACTTAATTCTCCTTTATCAAGCTTTGTCATGGTTCCTATTGAAGTGCCACAAAAACCATAGATCTAAGAGGTTTCAGCAGCGCGACATTTTCTTTTTCATAAATAATAACACAGATGTTTTGAACATTTTAAACCTTGTCAGCAGCCGCTTTGTGTTCTCAGACAAATGTTACTCTCTGTAGTCAGACAAACAACTGTTATCTAACTAGCTAACATAGAAAAATGGAATATGGAACAATGCATCTTAGCTTTTCAATCCATTTGATTAGGTTCCACATGAGTACGCAGCTCTATGAGTTATTATTTCTGTTCTGGGTTTTAACGAGGAGATTTGTTATCCCAGCTCAGGAGACTTCCGAGGGTGCCAAGACA
Source organism: Lutjanus campechanus (assembly GCA_027495735.1). Classification (NCBI taxonomy): domain Eukaryota; kingdom Metazoa; phylum Chordata; class Actinopteri; order Lutjaniformes; family Lutjanidae; genus Lutjanus; species Lutjanus campechanus. The sequence continues at coordinate 7,325 of JAJHUR010108553.1, read as the reverse complement.
AAGAATCTCAGAGAAGTACTAACCTCTCGAAATTTTTGAGGGATTTTTTGGTTCGACTTTGAGGCCCCATTAAGGCTGATTTATAGTCGTACATTTACTGGCATTTACTGCGAGGCAGAAAAGAGAGAAGAGGACAGAGGAGTTGGCGTGTAAGACCATTGAGGAAGAAGGAGGGTGAGTTTTCTGTGTGGTTGTTCAGCCAATGAGAGACACAGACAAGGAAGTGGACCAGCGGCAGTTGTGCCACTTATGCCATATTGGATGACCACTATGTTTTGAGGTTATACCGTTCCTGTAAATGTGGTATCTCACGAATGCCTTGAGGGAATTCATTCAAAATTGGCACAATTGTCCAATGGAACAATGCAGTTGTGGAGGTTAAAAGTCAAAGGTCAAGGTCATTGTGACCTCATGTCCATCCCATTCTTGTGAACACGATGTCTCAACACCTTGAGTTAGTTTCTTCAAAGTGGGCACAAATGTCCGCTTGTACTCGAGGATGAACGGATTTGATTTTGGGAATCTGTACTGTAACCTCACGTTCATCCCACTGTCGTGAACGCGATGTCTCAAGAACACCGTGAGGGAGTTTCTTCAAAGGTACAAGCATCAACTTGAACTAAAGGATGCTTTGATTTTGGTGGTCAGATATGTTTTTGGCCATGCAATAATTCATGCAAATGTCCAGACGGATACTAGCAAGTCGAGTCTTACTGAACATCGGTGTTTCAATCTATTAACATTTTATGATGTTAGCTGGTGCTGTCTATGTCTCAGGTGAGGTCGCCTGTTTGTGCTATGAAATGCTATTGGAAATCCTAATATTCAAGGTCGCAAGAGGATGAATCTTGCCGTCTTTGAAGGCCACTAGCTAGACTGTAGACTTTATTGTCTTATTAGCATGAAGTTGCATCTCTGCATACTTTCTTCGACTTGTCAGTTGAATTGGAGTTCTAGTTATATTGGCTCTTGCTACACTAAGTTGTAACAGTAGGTTCTAGACAGCTGAGAGATCTCCCTCGGCAGCTTTGGTCAAATTATGAATCAGTTTGTTGTTTGTGGGATAATATCTGCATTCAGGCTCGTGGCACTACACGAATACTGCGATTCTCTGTACTCATGTTACAAATGGCTAAATGCAATGCGCCCTCCAGGGCTGTGTTACAGCCAGATGTTCATTTTTCCTCTCTCGCTCTTTCTCACCATTTGCCTTCCCTCCTTTGGCTCTTATTTCTCCATATCCCCGTTGTCAGTCCAGATGTCCATCTCTCCCGGGTCCTCCTCTCTGTTCGCATGTTACAGCTTGTTATTCATTCCCAACAGCTGGACAGCACAACCCAGGTGTGCAGGGTGTGTGCTGGATAAATCTCATGGATTACTTGTGTTTGTATGCACCTGGGTGTAAGTTACATTGTATTAACGAGATGCTCTCGTGGGTAAACTGGGTAAAATCCTTGAAAAAACTTCTTATTGTTTAATATCGTAATGTGGCTGTAATGAGTCTGGAAGTCTGCTAAAGTTATTAATCCTGTGTTGTTAAGATTGTACTCTTTTGGTTTAGACACTTAAAATATATAATTTTTATGGTTCTGTGCAGGTGACAACTGAAGTAGGACGTGTTTTGTCTTTTGGTTGTCCCTTCATCTGTATCGTACATGCATACCTACGTACATCGGTCTCATTCTTGTGAATGCGATATCTCAAGAACGCTTTGACAGAATTTCTTCAAATTTGGCAGAAATGTCAACGTGGACACAAAGATGTACTGATTTGAATTTTGAGAACAAAGGTCAGTGTCACTGTGACCTCACGCCCATCGCACTCTTATGATTGTGATATGTCGGGAACACCTGGATGGAATTTCTTCAAACTTGGCATCAACGTCTACTTAGACTCAAAGATGAGCTGATTAGATTTTGGTGGTCAAAGGTCACCCTTACCTCAAGTTTGCCCCCATCCTTGTGAAAGTAACATCTCAGGAACGCCTGGATAGAATTTCTTCAAATTTGGTACAAATATCCACTTTGACTGATTAGACTTTTGAGTTCTCTGTGACCTCATAACAAGTTTAACTCAAAAATGAATATGCTAATCATTACAAAATTTCCCACGAATGTCCAGTAGGATAAAATGGTGGTGTGATGACCTTTTACATCCATCAAAGGTCAGCTTCACTGTGACATCATAATGTTCAGCTGTCAGTCCTCTGTCCTCCTCTGTAATCTTAAATTGAAGGCAGTATATTTCTTAATAAAAATTTGTCACTGCAGTCATACATTTCAGTATAGTAATAACTTCCATTTTGACCAAACCTTTTATTGAATTCCTTCAGAGTCCTCACTTTATATATTATATGATTCTGGACAGATTTAAACTGCGGCTTGACCAGTTGATGGAGGCATAAAATTACAAGCTGGTAATTCTAGTTTCCATGGTATACGGCACTCACCCCCCTGTAGGTTTGAAAGGTGGCTGGCAAAAGAAAAAGAGAAAGCAATAGCTAGTCAGCTTAAATTCATGTCAGTTACACCATAATCAAGTAGTTACAAGATTTTATATCAGAAAAAAACATCCATGGAAACTGTAACATACGTACGTAATGTACTTCTACACTCTCCATCTGTATAACCGGTAGATGTGTTCCAGTGAAAAATGTCTAAACCTCTTTCCTAAACCTCATTTATGACGTTTTTGAGCTTTTATTAGAAGCACAACAGTACAGTACTGTTTCTCATCACTTCACTCAATGACATCAACCTCGACAAAGACTGCAGGTTTTCTTTAAAATAAATATTTGATCAGTCCAGTTTCTTTGGATTCCACATAAGTATGTATCTTCATGAATTATCATATTTCTCTTCTGGGTTTTAACAGAGAGATTTGGTGTCCCGCCTCAGAGGACTTTCGAACCTGACAAGACAAAGAATCTCAGGGAACACTAACTCCTCCAAATGTTGGGGGATTTTTGGATTTCACTTTGTTTTCCCACTAGATGTACGGCTAAAGTAGTGTAACAAATTTGGTATGGATATTCAAGGTCCCAAGAGGATGATTGCTGACAGTATTGTTGATCCTCAGACATTTTGTTTGTACCAGTTTTGGGTCATTGTTTTCCCTTGGCTAACACTTGATCCCTGACAATCCAGGACAGAAGCTCTGTCATTAGCTGTATTTTGGCAACACTAAGGACAAAGTAAACACATGACTAATCAAGATCATTTAGGGTCTAGCAAGTTAGACCCACTTGGAACCCATCTTTGTTTTTCAAATGTTCATGAGCTAAAATGGGCCCTAAATTACGAATAAAAACAACAGGAATCTAATAACAAGCACATTTTATAAACACACTGTCACACCATACTGCATAAGGTTTTGCACTGCAAATTTTTAGTCCACCAAAAGCAGCATAAAATAGCTAACATGTTAGCTTCCTCAACTCTGCTTGGTGACTGTTGCTTGTTCCCATCCATGCATCCATTCAGCCCGTGTATTTTTATAGCTTCAAATAACTAATTAAAACCAAACTTATCATAAGCATGAACACTTGAACATGCATCAGCGTGATAAGAACTATTTCAAGTGTTCGTTTTACTGATCGGTTTGATTTTAATTAGTTATTTGATGTTATAAAAACAGGCTTTTATGCTGTGATTGACAGCTGAGCTCTACTCACGATTGAGTCAGTCGGCTGTGAGGGTGGGAACTCCGAATGACGTCACCAGCGCAAGATGGCAGCGCTCATATCCAGGATACTGGCTTCACTTTTGTACAGTATGAAGAAGTGGTCGTCCATCTGTATTTACTGTCCTTGCATGGCACCAATAGCTCCACCTTGTGGCCATTAATAAAACACCACCATATCTTTTGCACGTGTTATTAAATTACCACTGATTTTGGGTGGCACTTCCTGCTGGGGACTCTTTCAGACGCTGGGCCGGCGTGTGACAGCAGCAACAGCAGATGCAGCAGCAGACGCAGCAGTCACACTCATTCTCTTCAGGAAATGCAAATGTCTTCTTTAATAGATAGTCTGTGTGGTATCAGGTGTGATATAACAAACAGGAAGCTACACTGTCTGTTTTTTGTCTGTGGACACACCTGACGCGCATATCACATAGTCTGGCCCTTAAAATTTGCCAGTTTTCCAACTTGAATCTCTCACTGCCCGCATCAAGGTTTAACCCAACCAATGAGATTATTTCTGCTTCCAGAGCTGCTCTGCTCGGAAGGAAGGACTAAAAATCCAATTAGATGATTTTTATTTATACCAGGATTTGTGCTGCACAATATTGATCACTCGCCGAAGGTCACAGACTTCCCGTCTTTTCTTTTTACCACCACATTGCGGCACGGTGTCCGTCTTTTCCTTGGATGTGACTGTGCTGTGTGTGTGAGAGAGAGAGAGAGAGAGAGAGAGAGAAAGAGAGACAGAGCGGAAGACAAACAGAGGCAGAGAGAATGAGACGGAGACAAAGTGTGCGGGAGTGTGCACTGCCGTCAATATAGCCGGAGAATTGAGTTATGCTCCTAAAGCTGCTCCTGCAATCTGGCCTCCTCGTCTTCATCCCTCCCTCCCTCCCCATCTACTTCTCACCCTTTCAATTTCTCTCCTTCACACACTCACACAACATACTCGGGGTACGAGACTGTGTGTGTGTGTGTGTGTGTGTGTGTCCCAGGATGTGTTTGTGTCTATCTGAGTGTATCTCTGTGTGTGTGTAGGAGGTGTTTTGGCAGCCTCTGGTAGTAGAGTATAATAACAAAAACTGTCCGGTTGGCATTCACTCACATATCCCAGTACGCCCTTCGTCCTTCGCCCTGTCCCCCCTCCCTCCTCCTCTTCCTCCGCGCTCTTGTTTTCTCTTTTGCCATTCCTTTTCTCTCTGCCATCTTTTCACAGCACAGATGAAACTCTCTCCTTCACACCAACTCCTACGCTCTCTTGCTCCCCTCTCAAAGTCTTTTTTTTTTATCATTTGCCTATCTAATTCTCTAAAATACATTTTTTCTCCATTTCTCCGCGGTGCTGCGCATTGAGATGCTCAGCCACTGCTTGCACTTTAATTCTGTCCAAATCACATTTGTGACTCTCGCTCCGCGTGTGCACTCTGAGAATGTGTGCGATTTTATAATTCTATCCAGAGAGCACCAAAAGTCCTAACAACATTACAAAGATGAGAGAAGTCTTCTGAAGTGTGGACATTTTGATGAGTGCTCACGAGCTGGTTTAGAGCTGGGGGATGACCTGATTTGAGTCCTTTGAGTTTGAGTATCTGCTGATGCCATGACCTATGTTTATTTCTCTCTTCTCACAGTGGACCTCAGCATAAAGTAGGACTATGGTGCAGATAATCAGAGGTCCAAAATCCAAAATTAGGTGTATTTAGAGGCAGGACTGTGCTTTTCGTGCTTCTCATCCTCAGCTTTTTGAGAAGCACAGAGAAACAAAGAGAACTACATCTTTATTAATAGATGAAGCTATTTAAATACCTGGTAGGTTTGCATTTGGGCACATCACAGCTTTACTTTAATCATTTCCTGTAGATGAATCGAGCAAAGTACCGGAAGTTAACAATCTGCCGTTACTGTGGTGTGAGCACTATTCTGTGACTCACTTGTAATATTGGCTAAAACCAGAAGGTACCTGACCACATCATATTTTTCTGCCTCTTAAATATGTGCAGCTCCTTGCTTCATCATATGCAGTGGTGGAAAATGTACTGACTGATCTGTACTCAAGTACATTGCTAAAATAATATTTAATTACAAGTAAAATTACTGGTATTAGAAATATTGTTAAGTTAAAGTACAAAGTACGACTCAGACAGTCACCTCCCCAAACTAGAGTTGGAAATTTGGTGCGTTTTCTTCAACCAACAGTTGAAAATGCTGAGAATCAATTAATCATTAATAATTCATAAGATACAACACAGGTTTTTTCCTCATTTTCAATTTTATTCTGGTTTGTTTTCGTCCTTGTTTCCTCATTTTA
>JAJHUR010108548.1:5515-19150 GCA_027495735.1 Lutjanus campechanus | reverse complement strand
CTCCTCTGTGTGTGGCGAATAGCCCGGACTGCTAGTTACCAGCGCAGAACGAGCCAAGCTAAGGTGCAACGACACTTAGCTTTATAATCAGCTGCTCCATACCACGGTTAGGAGCTACAAAGCTGAGGAGGTAACAACACAGGCTGAAGACTGTACAACTTTCGACAGCCTCAGGTCGGCTACAACTCCTGTATTCAGCACCGTTAACACGCCTGCATCCGTTAGCAACGTGTGAGAAGAAATGGCCTTAACACTTCATCTGCTCCAAGTAAATTTTTTACTTTATTACCACACAAGCACACACAAAAGTACTGAAAATTGGTACCGTTGAGTACCGATACCGATTCGCAGGTACCGGGTATCGGTACCGTATCGGTTCAAATGTGAACGGTACCCATCCCTACCTACAGTATTAGTTCTCTTTAAACTACTTTCTAGAGTCCGCTTGGAGGGCACAGTAGATCAGCGTCTACACTGGCTTTAAGGACAAGTACACAGACAAGTCCACGCAGTCACAACAGATTGGGGGTACAAAGATGTCCACAGAGAGCCTACGTGTACATGCTCTGATGATGAAATTTATGTCATACAGACCCTAGCGGACCCTTGCTCACTCCCAGACATGGAAAGTATAATACTGGCTCTAGAGATGCTGACTATCAACCGGACTGATTGACCAGTAACAGGCAAAGCAACCCCGCCGGCAAAGAGCACGTCATTGCATAGTTTGTCATTTTAAGACATAAATATTGGAATCCAGTTTTCAGAAGATAAAATGTAAAAGAACTTGATGCAAAGAAAATGTGACACTCAGGAGAGGAGTTTTAGGAAGAAGCTGCTGAGGGGGAGGAGTGTTGGGGAGTAAAGAAAGGCAGATAGAAGAAGAGAGGAGACAGATGAAGAAGCTGGAAGCAGAAGTTTCTGGTATCTCAAAAAGGAGAGAACAAACAAGTGTAAGCTCAAGAGGTAAGGCTCTGGAGAAGGCTCAGACCAGACTAAAAAAGAACAGGAAGAAAGACAACAATGCAGCTTTTGCATGCAGGGATCCTACTGCTTGTCTAGCTCATACCAAAGAGCAGAACATCATCTAACCATCTTAATTTCCCAAAACACATCCACCGTTTGTACTGTGTGAACAAATAAAATAAATTGTCGAAAAAATAAAGGCAAAATGCTGCTGGGTCTGCCTGAAGCTTGCACAGGTATTTACTGCTATAGCAGTTTCAAAAAGTGGTTACAAAAACAGCAACATAGGAAAGAAAAGCATGGATTATAGGATTAAAAATAGATAAACAAGAGAAAAAGTTCTAATTTAAAACTCACCAGCATGGCCATGAGGTAATATGAGATTGGCCACAGCTTCACACACTCTTAGAGGCTCTGGTTTCTATAGAGAGCACTTGGCACATACATACTGTACTTTGGACAAACTGGCACTCCGTGAAGGTTACATAACTTAGAGCTGAGACTGACACTTCTCACCTTTTTGTCAGAATTTTTACAATATGCTTCAGATTGTGATTGACAAGTTGGAGAACTGCGGAACATCATTTGCATAAGTAAATAAGGACATCCTGAGCAAGTTCACTGTTACCATGGTGATGGTAGAAGATTACGAGGACACATCGGGCCAATATTTAAACTGCTCGAGGGGCAACGAGACAGGTGCTGTGTGCGTGGGTACACATGACACGCACATGCACTCACATGCCTGTACAGTACATATGCGCAACGTGATGCATATGCAAATACAAGTGCTTTCACTGTGGCTTCAAAGATTCAATAATCTATTATAGACAAAGGCACAACTTCAAAGCAAAGGCTCTTGGCTGAGAAGATTCCCCAACACACTAAAGCACACTCACATCTGACAATTCTAAGTTTTTACACGCTAACAGTGACCGCATTAGAAAAACGCCTGGCATTTAGCCTGTAGCAATCTCCAGTCTATCTTTTTCCTCCTTTAATGTGTTCTGCTCTTTTCTTTGTGATGCAGCAAAGAACGGATACTCATTATGTGCATCAAACTAGAGGACAAAACCTCCTCCCTTCATCCCTGACTCATAGATCAAGAAGACATGAGAAAGGGCAGACAGAGATCAAATGTGCCTGTGAGAAATCCACCCACAGGACATCTCCAGAGCCTCCACTGGCATACTTAACACACTTATCCAATATCACAAATACACACTTGCATTTACACAGACTCACACATTCAACAAGACTGAGTGGTTAAAGGTTAGCCTCACAGAAACCAACCTAAATCTCGCAAGGTCAGTTTTCAATATAAGAGCTTGGTCCGGAAAGCATCGACTGAGAATCGACTGAGCCCTGCAGCTGCAAGCCTGACCAAAAAGCAAACTCTGAGGAGATGATAATAAGATGTGCTGCCTGCCTCACAAATCTCCTGTAACGTGTGTCCAACTATCTAACCTGAGCATTGTAGGAATATAACAGAGCATGACTCTTCAACTGCATTTCCTAATTTCCAATTTATTCAGAAACAAACAATGACTACAGAAAATCCACCATTTCTATCTAAAAATAAAAATAGAAGACAAAGTGACAGCCCAGTGAGCAGCTCGTTAGAAAGCAGAGAGATACAGGATCACTGGGTTGCTACATTAGGGAATCCATTAGCTCACACAACAGTACACTGGCAAGTGAAATACTTGAATACTCATTTAGAATGATCCCTTCCAAGACCTTAGGTGTGCCTAACAGATAGACATATAGAGGAGTAGATGAGCATACAGATACACAGGAAAGATAGACAGATAGACAAAAATGATATACGCTTGTGCATGTCTAGTTGAGTTAACGCTGCCTACCCTCACTCGTCAGCACCAGAAAGACAAGTAAGTCAAACTAATTGTTAATATTTTATTTAGGTACACTGTCAGTTAACTGTTGAGTCTAAGATGTTACACAGCCACCCGCTGCCTCCTGCCTCCTCGTGCTAATTCCTGGATGGAAACCAGCGAGTTGGTAGACTGACAAGTCAATCTCTAAACACTTCACTCAACAGAGTCAAAACTGGATGGAAACTCCATTTCTGAAGTAATCCAAAGTCTTTAGGGCAGCCTTTAATATCGAGACAATGCTTACTACTGAGGGGAATGTGGACATAGGATCATTTAGATGGATATCTTAGAAATAATTTAGGGGATGTGTAGGTTTGTTGGTGGCCATTCTCACCACCGTTCAAGCAACTACCTTGCATTTAGAAATCTTCAGATGATAGATAGGCAGCAACACATTCAATTGCCTGGTATTGTGAGATTAGCAAGGTAGAAGGTGGGACAAAGATACATCTCCCAATACCAGCGCAGTTTGGCAGTATTCTGATCTAGAGGATGAAAATAAGGTTGGAAGTAGGCTGTGCCTGACAATATGAAAGGATGGTGTTCCTGATATATAGGCACTTTGTCAATAAACTATAGTATTATAGGATGGCAGTGTTGAGTGAATAAATAATGTGGCCTCTATTGATGGTAGCTTGGCTATTTAAACATGCCAGGACATGCAGGACGTCTAGTGTTGTGCAACCAATCAGAAGTCTGCAGTGATCTTTCATCACATTTTTGTATCCGCTCAGCTTGCTTACAACCTTGACCAAGGGGATATCTAAAAAAGCACCTGGTATCAGGGACTATCTGTAATGGAAAATTTTGAAAAAGCAAGTCGAGTCAAGACATACCGTGCAGTGGAAATAAAGCTTATGACACTGTTTACTGCCCCAACCCACAGGCCCAATGACTGCACAAGCTCTGCTTCTACTTAACTTTGTTGAGGCAAAGGCTTCCGACATCTCCTTAAATGGCCATAGAACGTTCCATGAATAGTCCCTTTTATCAGACCTGTGCTTAAACTGTTAATACACAGTTAGAGCACTGATGAGAGGCTTGGCTCTCCGATAGGGCACAGACTAATGAGACAATCAGCAGCTATAGCTGTCACAGCAAGGACTTTATGATATCAGGGAGGTGCCTCTAGTTTAACAGTCATTGACCCGCTCATCACTCCTTTCCACTTAGCCTCCTTATGGTCGATGGAAAGAGGACTAACCTGTGTGTGGTCTTAACCGCAGCTAAATAAACGAAGGAGAGATCATTATAGAAAGAGGACAAACAACCTTAAAACATAACTGGCAATCCCAAAAGGACAGGTGTGTTTTTGTGGAGTTGTCTCATTAGCTTTTTCTCTCTTTAAGGACTGTGGTTATGTGACAAGCAAGGTGCCAATGATCAGATCAGAGAATAAGAGAATACCTTATGGACCCTTCAGCACACCATATGAGATAAAACGTAACTCACAGCCTGGACTTCATTTTCTCTTTCTCCTCTGACCCTTCACTGCTGTCCCTAGCCTCCTCTCACATATGCATGCTTTTGATTTTACTCCACAACACTGTTACCCTGCTCCTCTCTGAGGATTGCTTCCAATTTCTGTCTCCACTTCCCTCCTCGGCCCCTCCTCACCACCACCGAGTGTACTGTACACACAGCAGGAATGCTGTCAGGAAAGGATTATAATGCCTGTGATCTGGTTAATGGACAGTAATGGTAGATGGCTGATGAAGAGAGGAAAGAGGGGGAGGAGAAGATGGCGTGAGGAGACAGAGAGAAGGGTGAACTATTCCAGAGGTTTTCTATCTGAGCGGGTCAGAAAGGCGATCAACCCTCAACTCCTCTCCTCCTTTCTGCTGCCCCCCTCTGCTCTTTTACACTACTCATCTCTCCTCCAGGGATCTCATTATGGAAGACTCACTGGCCGTGAGGATTGAGCTGATCTGCGTATGAGACGGGCTAAAGAGGGGGACAAGCCCTACACTCTGAGAAATAAAGGTGTTAACTTGAACCATAAAGGGTTCTTTGGATTAATGTTCCACTTGAAACTTTTCTAGTTGTACCTAGAACCCTAGGGTTATACCCAAAACCATCTGTGAAAGCTTCCACTCAGAACCCTCTTCTATGCCTTTTCCACCAACATGGAATCATCCTTGTTCCAGTTCAAGCACCTAATTTTGAACTGTTCTGAGCATTTCCACCAAAAATAAATTGGTTTGAAACCAAAAAAAGTTGGTTCCCAGCTGGAACCTAAAGAATCACAGTTTTTTTCTGGGGAACCAAAGTAGGTGTATCATATTCTATGGTTTGTTGTGCAACACCCTATGTTGATAAAATTCTTAATTACAATGGTTCTGCTCAAAATTAGTGGAAATGTGGGCTGGTTCACCAGATCGCACCAAGGTTCCAAGAATCTTGAATGGATCTGGTTCAAGAAGAGGTCATTTGGTAAAAAAGGGGTCATACGAGAGGTTCTACAGAGAACCTTTCTATGGTGTAATGGTTCCACCTAGAGCTCACCCTGAGGGTTCTATCAAGAACATTTTCTGCTGGGGGGCTTCTACAGAGAACACACTGACATCCCAAATGTTTTATCTAGAACCCACTCAGAAGCAGCTAATTCTGAGTAAAACCACAGCCGTTCAACAAGAACCCTTTTGGAACCCTTGTTTCTAAGAGTGTAAGTACTAGAGGAAAGGAGTGAGTGTGGGGTGAGGAAGCAGGAGACTGGTGGAAGAGAGGATGAGGAGGGAGCAACTGGAGGCTGCAGAGAGAAGTGTCGCTGTAATAGAACAGTAGAGCATATAGCCTTAGGTAGCAGATTGTTATTACTGCTGCAGATGGTTGGGAGATGCTTCCAGCAGATTTATGTTTCATTATAGTCTGCGTGTGTATATACGTGTCACATCCATGTCTGTATGAGGCCATATGTGAGTATGCATGCGGCTATATGCTTGTTTAGTTTAAGTAATGTCAGCTAAATGGCATGTTTTCTAGATAAACAACCAATTAGAAGCTCAGGGGGGAGTTTGCAGTGAATAACAGCATCCAATCAAATCCCCATACACCAGCTGTAAACTATCGCTCTCATTGAAATGCCACACACAGCCTGCTGTAAATATCCAATCAAGTGATTCAGGATCCTGTGCTCACAAAAACAACAGTAAATGCCATAAAGGGAGAAGACTAAAATGAACCGAAATGCTCCTGCCCTTTTCACTCTATATCTTCCCCCAGTCAGTGCCTTGATCAAGATCTATCTTACCCTCTTGCTCTTTTTCCCTTGTCAGCTCTTCTCCATTTGTGTAACAGCTTTCATTGATTTTTTTCAGAGGGGTCATAAGATGCTCTTAATGTGCCACTGAAGACTGTTGGTGTGTTTATATTTGTGTACATGAGCTGATGTGAGCATTAAAGTGTTTGCGCAGGTCAACAGATGTAATGGTCAGCATCAATCTTTGGTGCAGTTTGGACTGACAAAGCGATGAAAAAGAAATTAGACTCTTTGACAGACATACCTGCGTCTGCTCCGTGCATGCACTTGATCCCACACACCCACACTCATGGAAGCTCTAATGCGGAGTTATTATCCTCATAATCACTCCAAAATCCACCACATCTCCCCTATGTTCTTTCACCTGCTTCTTTCTTTTCCAGCCATTCATTGTTCTCCCTCCGCCTCCTGGAGACATCGGCTCTCTCCTCTCCTCATTTTTTCCTGTCTACCACATGGCCATGATAAATCTCTAAGATATCTTCCCAATGGGTTTTTAAAAAATCAATGGCTATTTTGGAGCAACACTTTCTAGGTAGGTAAGACTGTGTGCATGCTGGCGTATGCACTGTACACTACATCCATGTAGAAACTTGCATTCTGAAAATGGTCAAATGAAACCGTGTTATTAAAATAATTTCAGAGTTTCAAATAATAGCTGGAGGCATATTGAGCATGAAAAACTGAAAGCAGGATAAATATTATGAAGGCGGGGTGTAATAATCTCTGCTGTAATGGCTCCAATGTACTAAGGCTGTACTGAATGTTTGTTTGTTGTTTTTTTTTGTTTTTTTTTTACATTTGAAGCCTCTTTTGAGGTTTTTGAATGTTTGCTGTCATATTTTATGAAATCATCATAAAACATGATGGTCATAAAATCCTCAATCACTACATCATCAATATGAATAAAGTGATTAGAAGTAGATTTTTTGTTACTGTGGTTACATAAATGTAATTCATGGTGACGTTAAATCGCTACTAGACTGTCCTATTATATACCTACCAAGGGACAGAGCAACCAATTTCTGACTGCAGTGAAACTGTTGTTTTTGAAAGGCTAAACGCCAACAAGTAAGGATGGAAGCAGAATATTTCATTCAATAAAAACATATTGTGAATTCTGAAACACATTCATCTTATTTCAATAAATTTTGAGTTTTGAACGTTACAGTGCTCTGGAGTCACTGTAAATGTTTGGATTAGGGATGACAATGATTAATCAATGATTGTTAAGAACTATCACATAAAGATCCAAAATGTATATTATTTTATGAGCATGCTCCACATGTTATCTGATAGTCAATACATACAGTATGTTGAATATGTAGGTCTCAAGTCTTTATATGTGTAATAGGCTATGCAATGCTGTCTGAAAATATTCAATATTTTGCTGTGGAAATGAAGCTTTGACTGATGGGGAAAAAAACACATTTAGCATTGTTTGGTATATGCAAAATCTTAAAGTCATTGCAGTTACAATTAATTGATCATTAATATTACCAATGATCAGTTGGTAAAAGTGCTTACAATTTTGCAACCCTGGCTGGGATCACAAGTTAGAAAAAAAACCCATGTAAATAGTATAATATTTATCATATTAGTCCAACCTGATCATTACCTGCAAGTGTGCAGAAATATTGTGTTTAAACAGAATGAACAGACATGAGAAAAAAGTGTAGCATTTGAATCCCTAAACTGCACAATGTCTGTTTCTGTAGCACAAATTCCTCCAGTACAACAGTCAACCTCATCTCGTCTACAGAGAAATCAGTTACTAAATTCTAATCACTTCTACTCTGCAGTTTGTTTGTTTTTTGGGACCGCTACTTTTAATAAAACTCAACATTTCCTTTGCCATGCCTCTCTGGTTGTCCTGATGTAATTAGCACAAAGAAAATATATTATCCTGAATTCATGAAGACAACGGGGAAACATTAAACATGAAATTGTTGAGTATGCACTGCCTGCAAACAGCAGCAAGAGCAAATTAAAACGGCAACAGATCAGAACACAGGGAGACAATTTTCATAAAATATGATAAAATATATTTAGACACTGCTTATTATTCCTTATTATCCCAGTTTTTCAAACATAAGCTTGTGTGGCTGAGTTAAATAAAGTCCCTGGCTGCTGTTTGGAAATGTACAATATACAATGAATGTTAACTGCAGTGTGTCTGAGTCCATGTCTGTGTGTGTGTGTACTTGAATTGAATATTCCTCTCGGAGTTTATATTTTGCACAAGCAATCACATTTTCTTCCCTAACGGATACAAATGCGAGAGTCACCGTCTCTCAGGAAGCCAGTTCAGCCTGGGCCTGTTTTGACAGTAAATAAGCTAATAGGCAAATGTCATAGCTATTAAATGAGTTAAGCCCGATCGATGTCAACTCCGGGGCAGAGGTATATAAATTTATTTCAAATGAGACACCAACTGACACCAATAAAACAAGTAATCTGTTAGCCTCTGTCTGCAGAAACGGGGGAACTGGTGTGTGTTAGGAAACGTGGATGTGGGTGTGTGTGTGCATCAAGAGCGAGGCAGTGGGAGGGAAAGCGAGGGATGACATAGAGTGAGGGTGGGAAAAAGGGATTAAGGGGGGGTAGAGGTGGAGGCACAGATGAAGCCGTCACTTCGCTTTGTGAGATTCTTGGCGGTGAGAGATGAGAGAATGATCTCCCACGCAGGCTGCAGGAATGCTTACACCAACATTTTGCCTCAGCCTGGGCACCAGAAAAGGAGGGGAAAATAAGTGCAAACATGTCACAAAGATAGGAACAGATCAATGTCCACAAACACCGTTAGCAAACAAACACAGACACAAACTTCTATCAGCACAGACCAAGCATACGCTCTAAGAAACAAGGGTTCCAGAAGGGTTCTTCCTGAAGTTCTACCCAGAACCAATTGCTTCTGAAGAACCCCTTTTTTGGTTTGGTTTGTCAAGGGTTCTTTGTAAGACTAAGGATTCCATCAGAACCCCTTTTCATCCAAAGCAATTTTTTTTAGAAGAAAGAGGTCTTCAAAGATTGTCAAAATCCTTTCATCAAGGGTTCTTTGTACCATAATATAAAAAGGTTCTCAATAGAGTTCTAGGTATGTGTGTTCTTGGTAAAAATCCTGACAACTGAAGGGTTCTTGGCACATCCCTCTGGATAGGTTCTAGATGAAAACCATGGAATATACAAAGGTTCTTGGTAGAACTCTTGAGTGTGTTCTCAAAAAAAGCCTTCAAAAGGGTTCTCACTAGATCTGGGTGGGTTTTAGAAAGAACCCTCAGAATATAAAAAGTTTATCGGTTGAACACCCTGGATGGGCTCTAGATAAAACCCTTGGAATATGAAAGGGTTCTCGGTCGATCCCTCCAGGTGGGTTCTCGATAAAACCCTTAGAATATAAAATGGTTCTCAGTAAAACCCTTTGGGTAGGTTCCTTTTATCACCCTTAGGATACAAACCCCAGAATTGGTTCGGGGTGGAACCATTACATCATAGAGGGGTTCTCTGTAGAACCTCTCATGGAGGGTTCAGGTCAAAGATGATTCAGGGTTTAACACTTTTTGTTGTTTTCTAGGTAGCACTCTCCAGAAGGGTTCCAAGTGGAACGTTTATAAAAGGTTGTACCAGAAACCAAAAAGGGTTCTCACATGGGCACAAGCTGAAGAACCCTATATGGTTCTAGTTAGCACCTTTATTTCTAAGAGTGTAGATGATGTAATGATATTTTATCTATATTTCACGCTTGGTTCTCTCTTTTTTCTCTCTTCTGCTGACAGTCCCTCTCTTCTCTTAACGATCCATCACTGAAAACATTTCATTAGTGATCAGGCAGCCCAGCAGCAGTATTAGTTTCTTTGTAATGACAAGCACAGCATTGAAGCATTTCATTTTCATTCTCCTCTCAACATGTTGGCTTTGATCATGGGTTTGTGTCTCTGAATAAAACTCACCAAACCATCCCAGAGGGTCCCACTCAGCTGTGAATAACCGGGATCCACTCAGGCAACAAAGTCAGCATGTACGTATGCTCACATACAAATGCTCCCTCGTACACTTAAGCACACAGTCACGTCACGCTACAAAAGAGCGTAGTTTCAAAGCTAAATATGGAGCAAACTGTGCAAGCGGACTAACAATAATCTACATTTAAGCACCACTGAAATCCACCTCGTGTCCATTACAGCTCCCTAGACTTCACAGGTTTAGACTCTCTGCGGTGTCCAAGACCTCATTTGTATTCAAAACTGTAACCAATCAGTTATTTGGTATCTTTCCCAAATTCAGCCAGATAAGTGGACAAGCCGAATGTTAAGTTTAGCCTGGAGGTAAGTTGGAAACATGGCTTGCACCACTATGAGTTCTGCCCTCAGTGCTTTGCGTTGAACATGTTCAGCATGTTGGTGGATGTAAGTGTTCTAAGTTGTATTAAACAGAATTGGAGGTAGATGAGAAGATCAATATCAATTTTAAAGCTACAACCAGGAGATGGTTAGCTTAGCATAAATACTGGAAGGCAATACACAGTTTATTTAACTGACAGAGAAATCTCACCGGTCCAGATTTGAAAAGTCACGTCAGTGATGTCACAGGTTTCGTGCACAACACAGCAGCTCACAAAACGCAGATCAAACTGTCACATTAGGCAGTGCTGATCAAATATGAATCAAGATTATGTTTCAGCATTGCCTATTTCTCATCTCAAATGTTTTCAGAAAAAAAAGTGTACTTTTTTAGTGTTTTTTTAGGGTTTGTCACCATGCCACCATTTCTTCCTTCTTGAAACTGGACCAAGCAACCGCCCAACCTGAATGTGTCACTCAAGCACAGGTAACAAGTTTTGTTGCTCTGACTGGTTGCAGGTCTACCAATTCACCTCCTGATGAATTTTGTTCTGCACCCCTTGGAAATCAAATATGACCTGAGAGATCCCAGACTAATAGTAATGCCAGGCTAGAAAGTCATTGCACCTGGTCAACAGATATTCTTGCACACAACCCCCATAAAACCACAAACTGTCACTTCTACACTTCTTTGTACAGTTTAAACAAACAAGATATAATGTGGTATTTGGTGCGTTTTAAAGGTGCTGGCAGGTCGGTTTTGATACCTTTTGACAGAGCCAGGCTAGTTGGTTCACATTTCCAGTCTTTATGCTAAGCTAAGCCAATTGGTCACAACCCTGCAAAGTACTAGTCTTGTCGTTCAGTTCCAACATGCAGCCCTTTGCTGCATGTCATTCCCTCATTCTCTCTTCCATTTCCCGTCCCATCTCCAGTTGTTCTGTCAAAATAAAAACATAAAAAGCCACAAAAATTGTTTAATCAAAATTAATTAAAAACAAATATTGGTCTTGTCTCTGCCTCAACACACTCTGGTCTTGATAATGAGTTGGTCTCAGTTTAGGTGGTCTTGACAACAGCACTGCCCCATACCCAGCACCTTACATAATCATCTACCGAGCAGCCCTGCAGGTCAGCCAACACACAGCAGCAGAACAGTCAGACCTATTGATTTACTATCAGGCCTGACCAGAGCAGAACATGTAGTGCCTGGCCCCTCTGTGTATAAATAATGCATTTGGGTTTAGGGTTACAGCTGGCTTGAGCCCACCATTGATGGACAACTGCAGTGTACAGTATGGAAGACACACACAGAAAGACGCAAGAGACAACTTGACATTGATATAAAGCCGGATAGTTGAATTCTGGGAGGTGTTATGAGGATGAGAGTATGGATCGAGGATATGTTTTTCTCTGTTAGAGCAGATGAGGGAGAGAAAACGTCAGTGTGTGCTGCAGTGTCTTACATCTGATTGTGTGTGTGACTATTTGTGTGTGTGTAGTGTTCAATATCAGAGTTTCATGAAATATTCATGAAGTATGTTTGAACCCCCCTCCCCTACAGGCCAGCAGCAAGGTCCTTCAAGCCCACACAAGCTCACATGAACACCACATACACACCTACACTCCCCCCCCCACACACAGATATGATGTGGCACCCTGGCCTTACACTGATGAATGTCTGTCCTTCAGAGAGCACAACAGCCACAGGAGAGTGATACAGTGTGAATGAGGACAGACGAAGACAGCAAGAGAAAAGACGACATAAGAAAAAAATACAGCAGCAGGAGAGGGTCTTGTGGGCATCAGAGGTGGAGGCAAGGGGGTAGAGAAAGTAAGAGACCTGGAGAGGAAAAACAGCAGCTTCTGTCCAGCAAGATTTGACTGACTTTCCATATCAAGTATAAGATTACTGTGCATATTAGGCCCAGTATGAACAGTAGGTGGAATACTGCTGTAAAGAGGGAAATATGAGATATGTTTTTATACTTTTATATGTTTAATTTTTTATTTATTTTGTTTGTATTTATTTACAGCATTTCAGAATGTGTGTGGTGATGAGTGGTGGCAGAAGTTTTCAGATCTTAAAAGCTGCAATGCTACAATATGAAAGTGTTTTACTGTGAGTGAAGTTCCTGCTTTGAAAATGTTCTGAAGGTAGGTTTTGGTAGCAAAGTCTAGGTAGTGTATTAAAAGTACTTAATCGAATGAAGTGGCCCCTGTGAGTATTACATTACTGTAGATAATATTACTGGATTATAGGAAATTTCAAAATTAATTTTGAGCAGTTTTATCTATAACAGTATGCCATATTTTATAAGCTCATCATATGTGTTGTATGTAAAATCTTAGTTTGTAACTAATCACTATAGCTGTCAGATGAATGTAGTGGAGTAAAAAGTACAGTATTCCCCTATTAAATGTAGCAGTAAAGTCTTATTAAGTAGAAAGAAATATGAATGCTCGAGTGAAGTACCCACAACTTTATACATAAAGGAACAGTTCACCCCAAAATCAAAAATACATGTATATAAATACATAAAAATACACATTTTCCCTCACCTCTTCAATATAACAGAACTATATAGCACTTGGCTTGTGGTGCTCAAAGCATCTGGCCTTCAGTTTGTCCTCCTAATATAAAAACAGCGACTGTTTTTAATTTTTTTTGCGATTTGAGCACTACAAGACACGTGCCTAGTTCCATAATATGCAAGAGAAGGCAGACATCTCTACAGTCAATATCTCCAAAACTCACACTAAAACAATCTGGATGGATAAATATTACAAGCCAGAGGACACATTTTTGATTTTGGGGTGAATTGTCCTTCAAGAGAGTTTAGGAGATTATGAGTAGATGCACACTTCCTCCATAGGTGTTGATCAATATCACCCACACTCTGTTGAAGGTTCGGGGGGGTGGGGGGTCACAGTATATGCACTGCTACTGTAATCACCAATGCACTGAAAAGACTGGGTGGGTGGCAGATATAATACATAATTTTATATTCCCAATAAAGAGCCTGTTGTGAGGAAAAAAGGAAGTAAGAAAGACAAGAGAGAGGCAAGGAGGGGAGATGAGAGGCGGGGGGGTGGGGGTGTTCTTTGTCATCTTGGTTTTTAAGTTACAGTAACTTTCTAATTAGGAAGACATTTGCTGCTGTGCTAATGA